>JAGDQP010017842.1:1291-37726 GCA_022664845.1 Lepisma saccharinum | reverse complement strand
GCTGCATGCACTGCCGTACGTGTTGATACTCCCCTCGATTCGCTCGCGTCGCTGCGCCAAGAATCCCACGGCAGGCCGCGCATCGAACTTGAGGAGTTTGGAGGAACTGCGTCTTTTTATCACAACCAGAATCTGCAGTGCACTGCGCCACATGATGCAGATATTCCCTCATACTCCAGAGCGCTGCGTCCGAATGGGGAAACGTCCACATTCTGCCTGTATAACATGCTCCTGGCAATGCTAACGTTTATGACGAGTAAAACTTGGTGGGACACGCAGGAGTATTGGAAGTTGGCACGAGGAACTAGGCTCACCCATATTCCATTTCACCACTTTTTAAGGTTGAAGGAGTTGACTGGACAGTTTGCACCCCTGGTGCTTTTGCTCGTATTTCGCAGCTTTTTACACTTGTGTAATGTATATACTCGCTTCGCCTCATTGGGGCGCTGCCCCCAGAATTCCAAGATGGCCTCGCTGGGGCGCACCCCTTTATTGCAATCAGGCTCCAGCTGGGAACTGTAACCTAGTAGGGGAGACGAGCCGAATTTATTCTAACCTACTCGTAATGGTACACCTTCATACCAAATTTCGTTTCTCTAGCTTCAGTCATTATAAAGTGGGGCTTAGGCGGGCATTTTGGATAAAAGATGGACACATTTTTAACGTTTTCTTATATTTTCGTGACATACTCGTGATGATACACTGTCATACCAAATTTCATTTCTCTATCTCGAACGATGTGAAAAATGGTCTTTCAGCTGTCATTTTGAATCAAAGATAGTGAATTTTTTAAAACGTTGTTATGTTTTCCTAAACTACTCTTGATAATACATCATTATGCCAAATTTCCTATCTCTGGCTCAAGCAGTTGGAAAATCGATTTATGACGCCCGCCATTTTGGATCCAAGATGGCGTCTTTAGAGATATTTTGTAATATTTTCATAATCTACAAATAATGTTGTACTGTCAAACTAAATTTCATTATTCTAGCGGCAGCCGTTTAGGCTGTGTATTCTTTAAAAGTTTATTGTTGGCGGCCATTTTGAATTCAAGTTGGCGACTTTTTCAAATTTTTAAAAAGTTTTCTTAATTTGCTACCAATGATGTAGTTTCATACCAAATTTCACTGTTCTATCTTTAACCGTTTAGGCTGTGTATTCTTTGAAATTTTAGGTTTGGCGGCCATTTTGAATCCAAGATGGCGACCTTTTCAAAATGTCGGAATTTTTCCTTTATCTACTTATCATCCTCTACCTTCATACCAAATTTCATGTTTCTAGCTTACTCCAAACACCCTAAACAATATGATGAGTGAGTCAGTCAGTCAGTCAGTGAGTGAGTGAGTGAGTGAGTCAGTTAGCCTAAAATGTGCAATTTCAGGGGTCCACAACTAGAACATAGTTTGAGATACGAATATGAAATTTTGTACATCTGCACATATTTACCATATCTCCTTAACGGCAAAGGCTCATATTCCTATCTTTAACATCTTTTTTCTTACGGGGCCCCCAAATCGTCGATTTTGCCATAAACTCTTGTTCCTGTATAACATGCTTCTGGCAGTGCTAACGTTTTCTGACGTGAAGAACTTGGCTCATGCACTGCCGTGCATGTTGATCCTAATTTGATTCGATGATGGACGATAGCTCAAATAAAATAATGTTCAGGGATATTAGAAAGTTATATTACCCATACTTTCCATGGTAACGAGACACTTATTATATTACAAGAACAATACGTGAAATATATGAGAACGCATATACGAATTATCTTCAAAATTAGCACGATTATATCCGGACCAAAATAATTCCTTCCTCAGGCAAATGCTAGGCCCAGACCCACTAGCTTCCAACGTTGTCTTCCCATTTTATCATGGCCTGAGCCTGATATTTCTAAAGCCCATAAGTATATATTCTCAAGAGGGACTATTATATAGAACTTTATCATTAGAGTATAACGTATTAGAAAGTTCTAGTCCCCGTGGAAACGAGACGCATTCCAACCTACTTTACGTTCATCAAGAGTTCTATATCAAATGTTTTAGCCACTATAATTATTTACTTCAGTTAATGTTGCCGCGATTACATTATTTTTATATTGACGTTCTTTCTTAATTACGTCGCCGAGGGTATTATTTTACCAAAGATTTCCAGATTTTGGGTATTCAGAGTAGACTCGATTTTAGATCTTTCTTGAAGAGCAATTTATCATGTGCTTTAAAGATAAATACGAGTGCTGATTTTGATACGATGAGTATTTACTAAGCAACTAGCAAAAATGCAGTATTATGGGTCACTAAGTGCATGTTTGATTAGCATTAAAAATTGACCCGGAAACACAATATTTCCTCGCAGAATAATTGGCAAAGCAGTGAATGGAAGATCATTTCTAAAATAATACTGCAACGGTTCGAAACAGTATGATGCAACCATTGATCCAGAAATTCAAGATATTTTTGAATAATAGTATTTCTTGAGAAAGGAAAAACATTCATAAATTAATATATTATCATCAGCTCGCGGCTGTTGATCTAGCAAGGAAAGATGCGCAAGTAAAACAATATATGTAAAGAAGGTTCCCCCAACGGTATTTTTTCATCCAGCTTTCCAACAAATATGATTTATTCATAATGTATATTACCTTTTACCGATCATTTCCTGTACTCTATAAATATGGTTTACTCATTATATGTATATTTTACCATTTACTGCTCATTCCGGTTCAATCAAAACTCTCTGGTGAACTTACCAGTGAATGACCAGATACCAGTGAAGGCTTGGAGTAGAGTAGGGGCATAACCTGTTTTCATGGACAAGTTAATAGCTCAACCGTCGCACATATTTGAGTGAACTGACCATTGAATGACCGGAGTAGTATGTAATGGTAAGTTACAGATGAACTTTAGTCTATTGAAATCTGCCGAGTCTCCAATAAAGCTTAATAAGTATTCCCGCCCAGGTCGCGGTATGTGTTTCTCTAATTTCGTCCCCCAACTTATAGTTTCTTCGCTTCCAATAGTTTCGGTCTTCATGGATGCATTTTCGTCTCACAATGTGTATATATAAAGACATAAATGGCTGTAGTGATGCATTGATCATGGTGTATTATAGTAGTGATGCATTTTAGTAATAGATACAAAATCTTGTTTCCCAGATACATGGTTCCAGTAGTACCAGTAGATGCAAAACCTTGTTTGCCAGCCACATGGTTATAGTGTTGTAGATATTAATTAGTGTTAGATATTTTCCCGCTTACTGTGAAACACCTATCATTATAAGCACATATAATAAACTGCAGATTATTCATTGGCCTACTGTATTGCACTGTAAACCGCTAGACAATGTATAGTCTTCAAATCTTGAAGTAACATCTTACATCAGGCTAATACAGGAGTGGTATTTTGCATTATAGCCCATATACGTTTCTATTTGGATTTGTTGTTTCATGGACACCGGGCAACCAAAAATGTTATGTTGGTTTTGATGTAGTGCCTAATTTCACCCCTTTGCTTCCTAATACCGGAATGGTACCTTATGTTATAGCCCAAAGCCGTTTCTAGTTTGGTATAACATTATAGTAAAGCACTCATATAGTGCTGTTACCGCCCATACAATTCATTTTATCTATCTAAAACACTCATAAGCAGCTGCACTGCACTGCACTAAGAACAGCAAGCTAAATGTTTAATTCTCAATCTTAAATCTTATATCAGACAACTACGGGAATACTATCACATATTCTGGATCAGAGCTGTTTCTGTTTGAATATTCTACTTTATCATTATAGTGAAGCACACATAATTAAACGCAAAGATAATCAACTACAGATCATTGCTATGCTGCACTGCGTTGCAAACCACAAAGAAATGTGTAGACTCCACACCTTTAATATCTTAATAAGCTCTGAGGTGAATACCGGAATGGTACACATAGAACAGATCCGTTTTCATTTTAGCACTATAGTATACATTTAACTTCATAAGCACATATAGCCAACTAGAGATTATTTCTATGCTGCACTGCACTGGGAACGATGGGTATATAATTCTATAAGCGGAAGGGTGGAATAAATAAACGAGAGGCGTATTGTGTCTGAAAGGGGAAGCTATTAGATAGGCATTGCAGTTATGGAAATTGCATGCTCATACAATCTCATGCTCATGTGTTTTAAGTAGCTTGCTTCTGGTTATTATTTCGTTAACATTGCTCCAATACTCTTTCATTCTTGACGCCATAAATCTACGAGGTTTGAGCTATTAGTATTACTGTATATAGGCATAAAGGAAACCATCCTTGCGTATGAGTAGTTTCACATCTTCTGTCAACATGTGTTTGCATGTGTGAAGTAATTTATTAGATTATAATTTTGAGACTAGATCATTTAAATTGTGTGCCAAGAACCGATACAGATCTAAAAGCCTTATCTAAATATTTCGATCACCAATGGTAAACCATTGAGATAATGTAATGTAACATTCCTCTGTTTGTGCTATGAGTTTTATTTTATCTGGGCCCAATCGCATATGTTTTAGAAACAAGTGTGCATCATAATTACTTAAATTGTGTAGGAACACTCGCACAACGTTCCTTTGTAGTTTTATTTCATGTTGCATTTATTGCTTATAAGCTGCATTGTTATCGCCTGTGAGATGGTCGTGGTGGCGCACATTATAATTCTTTGGTGTGAAACAGCAGTCACAAGCAGCACAACTTGTGGCTTCGGTATATGCTTGTGATTTAAGTGGTGACATTGGGGAGAGAGCTTATGTATGCGATAGTTTATTCGCAATATGAATCAACTCATTTTCCATGTTAAGAAGAAATTTCTCAGCAGCGTTTATGCCTCTATATATAACTGGATTAGATGGTGTAGCATCGCACAAACTGATTAAATAGACAAAACAACATGGCCCGTGGCGGTAAATCTTTTCTGTATATGATGCATTTGGAGTGGGCGAACAGGTACTATTGGTTTAACATAACATTCAAAGTCTGCAATAATGATAACATCACTGTTCAGCAATGAAATTAGATTTCTAAATTTAATGCATTGCTCCGGGTTTGCCATGCTTGTTTTTACGGATTCAAACTTCCTGCAATACTGGAGATGCTCTACTAGCTCTGTTTATTCAAAAGTGATAGGCATAACTTACAATAGTAATATTTGTTGTCATGTTTTGTAGTTTGTGTTCTCACTAATTTGCTAAAGTTTGTAATCAAACAGTAGTGGGTTGTTGACTCATTTGCCACATACAACATATCAATCTGTGTTGCGGCGAATGCCATTTCACTTGTGTTTAGAGCGAATATTGATTTAGTTTCATTGTAACTATATATATATTGATAGTTATGTTATTATCGGGATGCAGATCATTATATTGATTTTCGGATTTATTATATAACATAATGCCACAGAGAAGCTTATATCACACATTGCTTCCATCATTTCATATTCATATTGCACACAATTAGATACACGATGAGAACTATTATCAACAGGGTATAACGCTGCGGCAATGCGCCACAATGCACTTGTCGTTACTATTTTAGTTACTGATTACTACTTTCTGATTAAGGACACACTTTGTTAATTCAATATATGTTGAAGCAGTGAAGGGTCGTAATTTTCTTACCATGATTTTCAATGCACCACATAAACTCCAAACACTTTCTTCTTGCACATTCTTCTTTTTGCGATGTGAAATTGGTAAAAAATTGTTGTATCCTCTGCAATCCATTATCTTTGAATAATGTTTGATTGCCCGATGCCACATGGAATTTCATTTCTCCACCACTAGTTGCTTGCTGCAACATTGATGTGAGGGTCGTGTTAACCTTCAATGCATTGTGCTCTTCCAAATCCTTCTCTGATATATCAATGCATTCATCTTTGATAACATTTAGGAAAGAAACAGTGTTGCAAAAATGTTTAACGTCGTTCTCTATAGGGAGTACATATTTTTTTAATGTGGTGTTGAATGCACTACTCACCCACTTCTCATTCAACTTGTCTTTTTGCACTTTCTTCAACACTGTGTACGGCTTTAATGTGTTTAAATATACTAGTTTTTAAAATAGATTTGCCGCAAACATCAAAAGTCAATTTTTCCATTTTCGAGGAAAGGTAAAGAAAATGCATATAATATGAAACTGAAGTTTTGTTCGCACCAACTCTTGCTGTAATACAATATCACGTATAGCTTGAATTTGGCTCTGTTTGTCACGAAGACAGAACTTGGTAGCTGTTGAATGGTAGTATGAAGGTATGAAAACAGCTTACTCTCGTTCATATGTTAATATCAAAGTAGAGTTTAATTATAAGCCTGTTTAACACAAAGAAAGAACTTGGTAGTTGTTGTATATAGGAGTAATGGTAGTATGTACGTATCAAAACTGATATTCTGGGCGCATTAGCCTTTTTGGAAATTGGGGGAAGGGAAAGAAACTGTATATAATATGAAACTGAAGTTGTGTTCGCACTAACGTTTGCTGTAACACAATATCTCAGTAGAACTTGAATATGTGTCTGTGCCATACGAGACAGCAGTTGATACCTGTTGATTGTATGTATAATGGTATAACGCAAATACCAAAACTGATATTCCGTTCGTACTAACCTTTTTAAAGCGGTAATATCACAGTAGAGCTTGAATATACGTATTTTATACACGAAGAAAGCAGTTGGTAGCTGTTGATTATATGTGTAATGGTAGTATGCACGTATCAAAACTGCTAACTCTCATTGATATGCTAATATCACAGTAGTGTTTGTTTATAGGTCCGTTTCACACGCAGAGACCAGTTGGTTGGTATTGAATGTAGGTGTGATGACAGTACACACATTTCAAAACTGATCTTAAGCTTACATTACGTGTGCTTATAATGTTAGGTGCTTCACAGTAAGCTGGAAATATCTAACACTAATTAATATCTACAACACTATAACCATGTGGCTGTGAAACAATGTTTTGCATCTACTGGTACTACTGGAACCATGTTGCTATGAAACAAGGTTTTGTATCTATTACAAAAATGCATCACTACTATAATACACCATGATAAATGCATCACTACAGTTATTTGTCTTTGTATATACACTTTAAGACATGAACATACATCCAGGAACAACGGAACCTTTGAAGACGGCGAAATAAGTTGGGAGACGAAATTAGAGAAATACATAATATAACTTCGATGGGAATATTTATTGAGCTTTATTGGAGACTCGGCAGACTTCAATAAACTAAAGTTCATCTGTAACTTACCATTACGTACTACTCCGGTCCCTTCACTGCTACCTGATCATTCACTGCTACAATTACTCCGGTCATTCACTGGTACCTGGTCATTCACTCGTCAGTTCACCTGAGAGTTTTGATTGCACCGGAAAGGAGCAGTAAATGGTTAAATATATGAGTAAACCATTTTATAGTACAGCATTTGATCGGTAAATGGTAATATAAATTTTGAATAAATCATATTTGTTGGAAAGCCGGAGCAATAAAGCCAGTTGGGGAACCCTTTGGGTCTTCGTAGTACGAGAAAAACTTGTAATTGGTATTTGACCAGGGCGAAGGTGTTCCAGCTTTGCCATTATTATACTACTTACGGGCTATTAAATATATACGTTATTACCAAATTTAGTAATGATATAGCAAAGCAAGATATGAAGGAAAACTAAATGCATGAGTTGTTTTAATTTCGATTTTCTTACAGTTGACAGTTGAGATGATCAAAGTAATATTTATGGTGCTCGTCCCATCGTAGTTCAACTTATTAGGACGTTAAGTAAGAGCACTTGAGGTGATATATTTTCTCTGGGATGAAAACCTAATGGTAATTTTTTTGATCAATGATTGACATTTAAGGCAAGATGACTTCAGTGAGGAGGATGCGAAGTTTCCAGGGACAAAATCCCCCATCATCCCGCGCGAGTTCCCCTGGGTTAGTTGGTAGACGAAACCCTGACAATATATTATCTCAGATGTCAAGATTGACGCCGCAGATTTAGAACAGGGTAGTCACATATAACAAGAAGTTATATATTTTTTCCATTTCCTCCTCTTTTTCACTGCTGGAGCCTCAGTGGATAAACTTGATGCCAATGCACATATTTATAGACGCCACTCACACAATGTAAAGTCTTACGTGGTACCTAATCTGTTGATTGGATCTTGTAGCTTTGGATAAAGTCTTATATGGTACCTAATCTGCTGATTGGATCTTGTAGTTTTGGAGAAGTAACAGGAAACACACACATTTATAATAATAATAATAATTCACACCCATATTCAATCCACTAGTAGATGAGACCACTCCCAGATATAGCCACTCGGAAGTTTATTATTATCATGTTATAGATATGTTCACTTTTCATATCAATTTTTATTTGGATGGGAGCTAATATATGAGTTCATGTCCTGAATGTTCTTAGGAACCAATGAGATTAAAGAACTTGTGTAACTGACATCTGATTTTAGTATTCGTAACAGTTTAAGAAATTGTTTAGTTTAAAGTTCTGGTTACATACGTTTCAATAGAAGATTGTTTTATTCCAGAGCCGTTGCGAGGTATTTCGGCACCCGAGACTTTTATATAAAATGTATTTTGATGGAATTTTATAGGAATAACTACCCTCGTTTTGATGGAATTTTATTTCCTTTAATTTTAAGATATTGTGTAAGAATTGAAAAAAATATCCGTAATAATGTGCTTATAATGTGTCCGTTATAATTATGATTTTATATATATATAAAATCTCCAATTGCCTACATTTGCATAAAAAAACAAACGTCTGTTACAACCTGCTAATTTTTTATTTCTGCGGTAAGCACATTTGGAGCATATGGTTTAGCAGACCCCAAATGTGGCGCTCGTGGCCTCTACGGTAGTGTTTTATTCATATGACACATTTGCCCTGCCCATTTCAGTAGACACCTCAAATGATAAAGCTGATGAATTTTCATTGTTAGAAAAAACGTTAGAACTTTGATTTCTAAATAACATGAAAACTGAAATAAATTTAACTCTCATTCCACTTGCCAAAACCTTGTATTTGTAGCTAGTACCAATGTTGTGTATAGAAAAACTTGCTTGTATATCGTACAATGTCTGAAAACGAAAAACAATACCTATAATATATATATATATATATATATATATATATATATATATATATATATGGGTTTTATTTGTGCAAAGGTTTGGTGAGATCTCAGTTTGTGCCGTAACGTTCTCTGGATGTATGAAAATAACAAAACTCTGTAAACTGTATATTAAAAATGCTTGCTAAAAAGAATGTGTGCAGTCCATCCGGCTTTTCTACTACACCGATTTCAATCACTCTACTTTTTCCTATTTCTAGATTATTACGTAGATGAGCAATCAAGAAACCGCATTCCTCTCTGTCAAGTCTAAACTGAAGGAGAAGCGTTTGAGTGTTTTTCTCCTATGTATTTTAAGGGGATGTTTGGTTTCTCCGATTTTTTATACTTTCTTAATTTTTCATGTTTCTTATTCTTATTCTAAATATGAAGCACAATGAAAACACATGATATAAAGTTCTAATTTGTGTCTCATGAGCTTTACAACGAGGTATGGTTTATGACTGTCGGGTAATTAGGGAGGGGAAGAGCGTCGCCAACACGAAGGCATTCGCCTATTTTAAATTTCCCTCTTCCAATGCAAAATTAATTTCCAGGTTCCTATTTCGTACTTTGAACAACAATGGAATACAATGACAACCCACACGTCTTTACCGGGTGAAGTGGACTATTTCCTCAAAATTGGGAGTCTAGCTAATAGTCTACAACTGTTATCAACATTTTTCTTAAAATAACTTTGTCATTCTCGTTTCTATCGCAAATCTAAGTGCAAATAGAAGTGTTCTTCACACCGCCAATGGTGTATTAGCTATGCCACACAACAACATGGGTGCACAGCAAAGAAAGTTTTATTAGAATCCTGATCATTGTTTCTGAATTAAGGTGTGATGCTCGACATAAAACTGAATTCTCAGCGCAAATTTTGTTAACTAATATTAAGCGCCTTGAAATGATTACCAATTTATTTCTTGGAGGTCCAAAAGAGCTTAAGCTTTATACATGGCTCTTGTGCTCGAACCCTGTAGTGTGTGTCATCTAGTGTTATTACGTAGAAGTTCGTTATTACTTCACGGAACAGCCATCAACTCATATCAGAGCCCTGTTTACATTATACTATCAAAGAGACCATAACTAACCAGGACAGAAGTAAGCTAATATATAAACTAAATATATGTCACCCTTGAGCAGATGCATATTCTTAAATACATTAAAATATGGTTGGAGCAAAATTCACAGGACTTTATTTTTAACAGATTAGTGGCCTACGATTTCCATTTATCTGGACAACAGACCGCAGATTTAAAATTACTTTTCTAGATAGAAACATATATTTGAAATATTGTTATTTTGTGTTAGCCACCAAAGCTTGTATTCTTCAGTGTAATTCTCTCTTTCGATTCGATTGCAGATGTATCCAACGCAGGGACAGCCGAAATCAGACACCTTTCATGAAGTAATTGATAGAACACCGAACAGAGATACAAGAAAATTATGATGTTCATTATGCAAGGAACATACGTTGTCAAATGCTTCAAGGTAAGTATTCATTCTTACTAACAGTACCTTGGATAGCATAATTTATTTATTTTCTTATAGCACAACACAATTAATTACGCATTTTTCAATATTGAAAATATAATGTGGTCCATTCACACTTAAATTCATAACGGAATCATGCTTGTTTCCTTTCCTCGTTAAATATCAATCTCTCTCAATACGATTCCGAAGACGTTTGATGAACTCTATGTGTACATTTATTACTAAATAATGTGTTTTATCAATTTGTATTTAAATGTATTCTTAATAAATTTTAAGTTACATGTTCAAGGTTCTCCGAATTGTTGAGCATGCTGAAACAATTCCTGATGAATATTTTTGCGTTCCTTTTATGTACACGAGTCTCCTTGTTTACCAAATCTTAACAAAATAAATGTAACATTGAAGAGTTGTGTTAAATCTTCCAGCATGTTTTCTCACATTAGGGAAAACTTTACTTGATCATTTTAAGATTATATATATATTTCGAATTTCCACATTAGTTAAGGGGAAATGGTTTCCGTGATATGAGGCATTTTGGTAGCAATTTCGAATTTCCACATTAGTTAAGGGGAAATGGTTTCCTTGATATGAGGCATTTTGGTAGCAACGATGTATCTGGCAACAATTTGTTTCGAGCTAAGTGTATAAAGTTTTGAAACGACGTGTCTCGATATGCACTGGCACGTCGTAAGCGGCACATTTCATATTAGTTTCCGAGAAGTATAACCAATGTCACTCTCAGTATTATAACGGAGGGTTCATAAAATATGTTGATGTACTAAAGTAAAAGTGGACATGTTGGTGCATACGTCATAGTTATTCTAGAAAAAACTCATTTTTAATAGGTTCCCAGCGAAACACAAATTGAGTCAAATTTATGAGATATTTAAGTATAGTAATCGTCAGAAAATAGCACGAATTGTTTAGAAGTATTTATATATTATTGCGCAATCTAGATTTTAAAGTCGATTCCGCCATCATTATTAAAAGCTGCAGAATCTTCCCAAAAATAATGTATTTTTTGGCGATTTTTCTGAAATATGCATTGTTTTACTTGCCATTGAATTTGTATTTGCTGTTGTTGTTGGTTGTAGTTTGTTGGTAGTTGGGCTCATGGCCATTTCTTTGACTACTTAAGATTTGTGTTGTCATTCTTCAAAGGAATTAATAACATGTTCATCAGACAGGGAAGGGATATAGCGATCGCTTAACAAATGAACATTGATAAATGATGGAGAGTCATTTGGGCGTAATATAGCTGTTCTTCTCCCTTCGCAACACTGTAATTATAAAGTACAATACAATGTACAATTGCAAGAAGCTGGACCACCATATGACTGTATTTAATAGCATAATTTTAGTTCTTTCGTCAACAATATGCTTATCTTTTGCCTTGCACTTTGTTTCTAGAATATCCCTAAAACAACATCTGTTCCTGTGCAACGCATCGTCATGGCCAATGTTATACACCACCGTCCATTAGCGCTTTCTAGGTATTAGCCTTCTGCCAGAGTTTGCAATATGTCGACTGACATGTGTAGCACCATCGATCAACGATGTCTGTGCTTTAGTTACGGACACTCTTCTATAAAGTTTAAGTCTCACTATTTTAGAAATCAATTAGACTAAAGTGACTAACTCTAACGCTGGCGACCTTGGATAAATACTTTTTGTTACCTTAATTAATAGCTATGTGCAATTAACTGCCTGCCACTTTTTCTATCATCGTGCCTTAGGGCACCCCTACAACATAAACCTTCTGCCTTCTTTTTTATTACATTCTTTTCATTAGTTCAAATTTCCTCAAATGTTGTAATGTAATTTTAACTCATTTCGCGACATCATACAATGACAAAATTTTGCACAACGACGCAACTCCGGTGACAATGTAATATTCCACTACTTTATAACATTGCCCCTTTAAAAGTCTCTGACCTGCAATTGGTTGAACTCTCGCTTTTTATTTCTCGTTTTCCCCTTCATCATAAATTAATGCATTTTTTGAGAGACGCTATTTAACATGACGAAATCAATCTATTTCAACATCAAATCATTAGAGTCTTGAAAATCTCAAATTTAGAGGATGTCATACTGAAAGTAGCAGATACTTTGATATAATTGAATTTAATATGATCTGAAAATAAATAGTTAATTTAAAAATATCTGACTTTGCTTGTTATTTGAAGATAGTTCATCAAGTGGATTTTGTAATATTTCGAGGACAATTTTATAGAAACTGAAAGGATCATTTGGTCATAAAAACGGTCCTGGCACTATGAAGGTATATTCTAACAAATAATATATAATCTCGAGTCCTGAGATTTAATGAAATTTCTCCATGCTATATCGTTGTTAAAATTCCCTGCTGAAAGTTTAGCCCCGGAAATGTATTATTGGCTAAAATTTACCTCAATTTTAACGCTCTTCCCAAGCATTCCTATATTAACAAAGTGTTTTCAGAAATTGGATATGCTAAATGTTCAATGGTTTATAATATGAAAATATTTCATTAGGTTATACTTTAGCTGAAGCAAAATTGTTTCAGTTCAGAACTACCTAAGGTTTTAGTAAACAATGAATTTTGTGGGCGGTAATAGCACTATGGCTTACGCCCGTCCCGATTAAGGTTTTAGTGTTTAGTATATCCGGATCTTATTCGTAATTAACACCTCCAATTTAGGAAGAATCAAGGTATCTTTGTAAAAGGTGCGGTTTTCACATATTTTCAATTTTATGTTCATTTACTCATTCGTAGCAAGATATTTTTAACAGATTTGAATTGATTATACTGACTTTTGAAATGTTTTGGTAATAAATACAACACATGTAATAATAGTAAATGTTAATATAAATTTGCGAATAAAATTTTGTAAAAACGATAAGTGCAGACACTACATATTTAAAGTGTTTTTCTGTAGTTTTCCTTCAATTCTGAACCTTAAAATTTTCTGCCGATGTTTTGCTTAACTATAACTATACCTTTGTAACACTAGTGCATGGCGACTGGATTTGCTGTAACACGTGTGTGATATAAAAATATAAAAAGGTATCCTTCATGAGATGCAACATTTCTAGTTCAGAGGACTTAGGTCTGTTAAAATTGCATGTGAGTAGTTTGTTGAAAGAAATGTGCCATGAATAGGAGGAAGCTACCTGGGCCTACAGCTAATATATGTTTTGCAACATATCATCATTATCTTAATCAGGCATTTTCTATCAGTCTCAATCAAATCAATTTTAATTAGAAGGAATTTGTCCATTTGTCCTCCTGTTCCTCCTACTTATTCTTACTCTGCATCTTTCCTTTCCAGTTCCCTAACCCTTACTATATGAACCGTTTGCGAATTCTATATAAAATATCCTGGCTGTACATGTTAATAGCTAATTGATTACACACTTAACACCTTAAGACACATTGGTAGCTCGGTTGCAAAATTGAAAGTAAAGACTTCCAAATATACCCCGTCATTTTAATCTATTTATTCCATTATCCACCTTGACATTCGATGTTTTCAACTGCCCTAGATAAACATGCTCATCAAGTGTACCCATTTTATTACGAGAATATTTCTTTCTTTGAATCATCTTGATTGTAGATTACACTTGTTTAACATAAATTAATCTAATGTCCGATTTTTGAAATTTCATTACTAATCTATTCTATTCTTGTTTATATATCTTATACACTTGAAGCAAAGATGGCTATGCCAGTAGCGAATCATCAGAATAGTTAAGGTATCAGCCATTGATTTTTATTCCAAATTTATCCCAGGTGAAATTTTGCTAACCTTCCCTCAAGACCTCGCCCTTGATTTTTATTCAGAACTCCTAGTTTAAGTTTTATTACATTTTATTAGAAAATAATTTTAAATGGATAGAATTTCCTTGGTTTAACCCTTTTCCAAATTTGACTTTCTTGATCTACTCTGTCTGGTGTAACAGTCGAGTAAACGTTTTCGTAGTCATTTAATATATTCGGCTTCGTTAGCATGATGTTCAAATGATTTAAGTACTGCTGCCGTAGAGACTCAATCGAATGGTTTTCAAAATCTTTGAATCCTAAACTTATTGGATTTCTTATTCATAGTCATTAGTTTTTTCTACAATATTTGAATCTTGTATGTAAATTGTAAATTGTGCTCAAATGAACAACGAATTATTGGTTGTTTCTTTCCCTGGTTAAAGTTCAGTATCCTTCAATACGATTCAAAATAGGTTTGGAAGCTTTTGTATTAATATTTACCATCTAATAAAGTAGTTTCCATTAAAATTTGACCACAATGAACCGTGTATTAAATATGGAAAATTTTCTGAATTATTGGGGTTGTATTATTGATATCAGAAGGAACTGGATATATTTATTGCTGAGTTATTTTCGTACAAGTGTCAAAAATATTTATTTTCCATTTTTCTTTCAACGTGAGTCATCTTGACCAATATATGTAAGAAGTGTTTCAGTCAATTCGCGCCATCTGTTTAAATGTTTCAACATGTTATCTTACATTCGTTTGTTAATTGAGGCGTTGACTAAAGTAGGCAGCTATATAACAAATTGATATTGATTTCAAATATGTATAAGTGAAAGGTTTACGTGATCATTTTCTTATTATATATTTTAAATCCACACACTGATTAATAAAACTCGTTTGTCTCAAAATCTGAAAGGTTTTAAGTCCAACATAAAATGGGTAAAATATATTTGTTGTTTTAGGTATGATGCCAAGATGCCAATAATTATGAAAAAGTAAATAACTTTTATATTGTAGTAGTGTACAGCGGAATATAGGTTTCAAAATCGCTTCCGCTAAGGTAACAGAAATAATGTAATTATGGAGATAAATGTTCTGAAATATATAGAGAAATAGTGGAGTATATTAAACGCTGTATTGCGATTAAATATAAGTATTCCATAAAAGTGCTAATAAATTAATTTTCACCTGCATAGTTTCAACATTTATAGAATACATTAAATAGAATAGAATACACCTTGCTACTGAATATCAAAATTATATATTTCTTGTGTTATTGGTCCTTTCCTTGGTTAGTCTTCGTCGCAATTTTTATTATCTAATAGAATAGATATCATATTCATCAGATAACAAAGAGTTGTAATGACCCATGTTTGGACAAAGTTGAGTATTATATCGGAGTAGTCCCGACGCATTTCTCATGTCACTGCTGCCATTATACATGGAGTTGTTTCAAGCAGAAGTTGAGGTTGATAATAGAAGCTTATGAGTCAATCTACCCACGACGTCCATGTTCAAACACTTTCTTTAGTTTTTCAAGGGTCTTCCTTTTTAATTACGAGTGTACATGAAAAAGGTCGATTTCCTCCAATTGCATAACTTTCTACAGTGCATGTTGTGGCATACGGCCTTCCTAGAACTTTGTCTACATTATCCTAACATAGATGTATGACGTGCAAAATCATTTATTTTCCTTATTAAAATAATTAATATGTTAGTATATTATTCTTATGTTACTCAGTTCAAAAGCATGTTTTCAGTTGTTAATATGTAACACTATTCTTCACGGTTGATACTTATTTCATACTGTATCTCGCTGTATCTTAAAAGTCTCAGTTCAAAACGTTTTTATTTACTCTAATGTTCTTTCGTTTTAATAATTCTTAGACAAAAAATCAAAAGCTGTCTTATATCTTTGTATTGAAGTTAACGGAAATATTTAATTTAGTGTTAAGTAAATTATAAGTAAAACGCTGACATGTTCATGTTCTGATTATGAACTTCTTGTCTCCGCATTCCAACATGAGCAGTTGCAGTTTTCGCAAGTTTTTTGATACAAAATTGAAAGCCCATATGAAACATGTATTAATGTTTTGTATACTTGCCACTGTATGGTGATTACATGTAAAGCTCCTAAAAAGTGTTTAGAATGACAAGTCAGTTAAATATTTTGTACTTTTAGGGGAAACTAACTTACAGATATAGCGTTTACTGATATATTTAGTTGCGGCTTATCTCAGCGTTATCACATTGACGTAATATTAGAGGGAAAATATAATAGTTTCTTCATCCATGAGTTAAGGATCGTTGAAGCGTATCTTATTGCCAACACAGAAATGCAAATGCTTCTGGTATTATAGATCTGACATAATAATAATAATTTTCTTGAAAGGTATAACTGTACTTTACGTCACTATTAAACGCATTTCTGTTTGTGTTAACAATTGAAGGTTAACATGAATAACTACTTCACGGAAACAGAACAAACGTTCTAGATATAAACAGAAAAGCACGGCTCTGTTGGAAATCGAAAATCAACTCGCGGTAGGAAGAAAATTCCTCTAAGCACTGAGACACGAATGATTCGACCAATTGTATCTGCATTATTAGTACTATTCTCTATTTGCTAGATCAAGAAGTCAATGTTATTACTTAACTAGTCCATCCAAAATATTCGACTTCGTACTTCTTCAGCTAATTTTACAGGCAATGAATGAACATTTACTTTTATGTATTATAACCAAAAAGAATATTGTGTATAATAAAGCAGTATAAATCTTTATTTTTTATATATGCATTTCTTGTCTCCATTATTTCTTAATTTAAAACTGATTAATATGTTGTATAGGATAGGAGAAATAACTTGTGTTTTCCAATACTGTGAACTCTTTCCTTTTTCTCAACAGATAAGCAAATGAACAATCATCCAGGCTCAACTTCAGCTGTTTAGTTGAGTTGAAACTTTCAGAAATAGTATTAAACAAAGGGTCGATAAATTACAAGAACATTCATGCTAGTAATTTTCGAAATATGGAAGCAGAAAACTCTGAATAATAACATCATTTACCATACATAGAGAGATGTAGTTTCTCAACTACAATTTCAACTTGAGGCTCTATACAATAATTATTTTAATGTTGCTTAACCCCTTCTCTGTGTAATTTTCTGACTGAAGTCTTCTGTTCAGTGTATTCGGCGTAATAATACGCCCTGGTCGTTGTAGCTTATTTTGTGTTAGGCGTAATAATACGTTCTCGTACATACTGTAGTGAATTTTCCTATGTTGAACGAATTAATACGTGTTTTCTTTTAATATCTCACCACTAAATGTATTTATGAAGTGTATGAAGGTTTTTCGTACATGAGGCTCTACCAAAACAAGAAGAAGAAGAAAACAATATTTTATTAACTGTGGCCTATTTAAAAAGTATGAATGCATCTGTGTTAATTCTCTTTCTGCCGCTATTCGTTTCTGAAGCAGTGAGAAGCACTGTGTGTTGATGTATATAATTTGCAGAATACAATGGCAAGTAAGAAACGTGTTGTTGAAGATGACGACAACATTGAACACCTACTTAGTTCTAGTGACAATGATTCGGAGGTCTCTTTATCCAATATTTCTGATTTCCCTGATTCTGATGGAAACGATGGGAGTGAAATGGAAGATGTTGCTGGTACCTCGTGGACAAGACTACATACGCACGTGTTCCCAGAAGTGTTTTGTAACAATAGTGGTTTGCAAGTACATGTGGATGATGAGGATAATGCTCTTTAATTGTTGAAGTTATATTTCTCAGATGATTTTGTGCAGTTAATTGTGCTTGAAACTAATAGATTTGCAAGTCAAACGATGTTTGAAAAACAGGCCTCCTGAAGAAAAGAAGCCGACTTCTTGTGTGGAGCGATAAGTACACAGATGAAGTGTGGTTGTTCTTGGCAATTCTAATTCTTCAGGAACTTGCGCTCAGAGTTATCCATTCAGTAATAAATACGAAAGAAATAAGCAACATTGACATGATGATCATAATGACTGTGATGGTCATGATGATATTCCATTAACAATAATAGTAAATACAATAGTAAGTGGTCCTTAAAGGCAGAACAAGCAATATATACACAAAACTGATGTTGCAAGCTATGCGCAGAAGTTCTCAGACAATTACACACTACGGAAAGCGTTTGACTCAGAAAACTACACTGTAAGCACTAGATTGACCGTGGGCGTAATAATACGCCGAACACAGAGAATGAGTTAATTAGTAAATGTTTTAAAAATTTAATTAATTACAAATGGTTGTGTTACTCTAAACAATAAATATATCTTATTCATTAACTTATAATGTGTTTCTCTAGTATAACAAATATTCCGTTTTATATTATACAAGAAAGTGAATAATACACGTAATACTAATCTACTTATGCATTACTGAATAACCAGTTAACTGTCTGAAATGGCCACTCGAATTGCTCATCGAGATACAGGTCATGGGATTGTGGTCCTCCGATCTTTGTAATAGCCCAGCAAGACAGGAAATCAATTCAATAAATGCTACCAAATTAAAACTAAGCAAGGAGGCCATCGAGTATGTACAAGAGTACCATCGAATCAGACCGTTCACTTGTTGAGCAAATTTCTCCTTCAGGTTGCAAATGTCAATTAGAAAAATAACGAGTAAATTACGATTTTATTAATTAGAATACAGATACACACCGTATTGAAATTCAAATGAATATTTAATTTAATTGAACTGAATGAGATTAGCTTTATAAATAATCAAATAGAATTGAATGTTATTGTAATAAACAATTATTCGACTTATTTAATAAAAAAATATTAGACTTATTTAATGATTCTGTTGTTATTGAATATAATCAGAAATTTGAGAGGTATTCCGAATCGCAATTTATTAATCAAAGAATATTAGAAACCAATCGACAAATTCACGTCAAAAAGTATGTAGCAGAAATCAATGTTGAATGGAATCTCTAAATTCAAAAAAATCAAAACAATCACTCCTCATACAAACAAAAAATAGTAAATTGAACACTTACCAACTTGTAGATCGAAAGGACAGTCAAAGAATATAGTTACCATCTTCCTCCATCTTGTGTACTTGAAATCTTCTTGTGAAAATTATCAACCATGTGGACGACCAAATAACTAATTTAAAAAATAATAGATTTAATTTACCTATTATGTATTCAAATACGCAAATTATATTATGGAAATTTAGTCGATAAAACTACACACCTCTACTCATTTGATTCTCATCTTTAAAATGTTCAAATCTGCAGACACATCTACTAAAGACCAATAATGTTTATAAATTAAATTGACTTGATTACTATTTTTGAGGCTCAGCTTAACGAACAAATGAAAACTTTATTTATGTTGGCGACTTTAAGCAAATAAATTATTATTTACAATTACTTCAGAAAAACAGTAATTAAATCCGCTTTAATTTAAATATCCTTATTAAATCGTTATTTTAAGTAACATGTAATCCTCACCTAGCATTTAGATTCAAAATCTATCTTTACTTTGTCCTTTAATTTTTTGCCTCTTGGTTACTAAATAAAGTTTATAGAATCAAGAATTTAAATTTGAAAATAATTAAGACAATTTATTTAGAATTGAATTCGATAAACCTCAACAAGATTTATTTAACTGTTAGCCTTTACTTTACTTCAACAATTTTACTAAAGTTTAAGCGCTCCCACATTCCCCGTTTAAATTCAGAAGGAACAAGCACAGGTGACGTCATTTACTCGAGCAACGTTTAACTCACTTCGTGACTGACACACACACTTTATGCTTAAATGCAGATCTTCCTTATTTAACTCGTATTTAATTTAGCGTTCATTTATAGGAAAACACACTTCTTATTTTGTTTTACACAACTATGAACAAACAGTTGAAATGAACTAATCATTCAATTAACGTAGATTAACTTTAAGGACACCGAAGCCCTATATCAAAAAATATTCCACTCTTTCAATGAAGAACGTTTCGTTTCTCGCAAAAAAAGAAAAATCCAACTGAATAAATTTCCGATTTCGTTAAATCACCACTATTAATTTAGCACAAACCCATTAGGGCAAATCACCCTATTTAACACAGTTGAGAAAGAACAAAACCTTTTGCGAAACCATATGACAAAACCAACGACCGACGAAACGAGAAACTGACGCTGACAACCATCAACTTTAACCTCCAGCCAAGTTCTGATTCCTCCCTTCTGCATCCACTCCCTTCACGACAAAAAACAAATGAAGGGTAAAATAATAATTGCGCTTCGATGTAGCCAAATCACGCATCCGAAATATCTGTAATCTCTTTACATAATTTTTAGCAAATAAATTCTTCGGATTTCTTAGCAGTAACAATTCTTTTTTATATATATAGATAAAAGCGGCCAAAATTACAAACATGTAGTGAATGTTTGAAGAACCACTACAGGATAAAGAATCAGATTAAATGTCCATTTCCTAATATTTAGCTGCATCGAGAAAGAACAACAGACATCTGAGCTACAGGAATGTTGGCACTTACTGTACGCGGATCATTGCAGCATTTACACACATTCCGAAATGTTTCATTCATTCAAAATATCAAACCGAGCCTTTGAAGCCATTCTATACATAGTATAAGCTATTTAGAATTTGTGAATACTAGGTCACCATTCGCGTAGTATTGGTGAGCAAATATATATATCAAATGGAACTAAGACAGGATTTAAAAAAAAAAATTGAATGAATGTATTTTACTAAAAATTATCTACTTGGTAAACAATATTGCTATGTTGCTGACGCACAAAATGCACATTCGACATAGTAAAAAAAATGTGTGTTTGATAAACTTGAAAGTACGGGGATCTACAAAGCAATGACTGATGAGATGGTGTTCCCATAATATAAATTATTTAAGATATTGTGAAGTAAATCATGTATAACGTTTATTAAAAAATAATTAACACGTCGAGAAATCACATGTAAGTATAATAATCAGTATTTTGGATTAACTAAAGACAAGTTCAATCATAGTCAAACTATAAAAATTTAGTTACTGACGTCGCAAGTATTATCAAAACCATCAATCGAGTTGCGTAAAACAGTACTTTCCTCAATACTAACATTTAAAGAATCCTGTATAAATACTCATATCCTATTGGCAGTCTTCTAACATTTCAGAAGAGAGCAAAGTTTGTGGGGTGTCTGGATTTTTTCCTTACTGTTGAACTTACCTAGCTGCCTCGAATAGAAACTTAATACAGTTAGTGAACCGTAGAGCAGTATACTGAACATGTGTCAAGAACTGAAGACATGAATTTGACAACATCTCATATTAAAGACATTCGGAAATGATTTGAACTCGTCCTGTACAAGATCAGTACAAATCATTTCCGAATGCCCCAAATGTATAACATTAAAAACTGTTGTTTGTTTGCCCGTAACAAACCTACGATACTCTGGAGCATGTGAAAGAATCCACGATGTTGGATAAATACTGTGTATTTCAGAAAATATCATTTTGCTTTAGAAATTG
Organism: Lepisma saccharinum; assembly: GCA_022664845.1. Lineage (NCBI taxonomy): Eukaryota > Metazoa > Arthropoda > Insecta > Zygentoma > Lepismatidae > Lepisma > Lepisma saccharinum. Next base: position 15,788 of record JAGDQP010017842.1, on the reverse strand, counting down.
AACTTCGTTCGGAACTTCGGTACTGATGATAGGTGTTCTTGCCATAGTAAATTAATATTACTTGTGCAGATCGAAATATTTGTCCACAAGTTTAGGCTCCGGTGGTAGCCTAGATAGTCAACAGGATACGCTCCTGCTTGCTGGTCACTTGTGTGAATTTACAGCTATGGAGGTCATCAAGTTCAAAGGGAGATCAAGAGTACACCTCGAGAATGAGATGCGCATTGCCATTTTCTTTCGTGTAATACGATAAACTGTGTGACGCATAACAAGCTCATACATCCACTGGCTTGGATCATTGTAATGCTTACTATTAACATATATTATCCACTTTAGGTTTCAGCAGCAAGTGTAGTGAAGCCTTATGCTCCCGCTTGGTCCATCTGTCCGTTTGTCGACAAGTTTCTACTTCGGAAATACTAGGGCTAAGGAGATGATTGGTGTGTCGTTGGAAAGGACTCCACTAGAAAAACTCAAACCCGTATAGATGATACATTGCAGGGAAGGTCCAAGAGATACGAACGGTGCCAGTCACCGGGGCAATTGATATCGTTGAAACTGCTAAAGCTAGAAAGTGACTGAGGTGTCGTTGGAAAGATCTCAGCGAGACTAACTCAAACCTGTATTATTCATCCAGATCACAGGGGCAGTGGTACTGTTCGATCTTAGTCTAAGAGCTATCCATCGTGTATTGTGTACCATCCTTCCCTGCTAATTTTCCTTGAAACTATGTACTACCAGCAGACCTCCGCAGCGAACCATCGATTTCGATAAACTACATTTCATTGGAGGAGTTTTTCTGAGACCTTACGAATGAAACCTCAAACACCTTTGTAGTCTTAGTAGTTATTGCCTTGAAAGTTGTTAATTGTCCCCATTAGTTTCTATCAGGAAACGGAAACGCCCCTTATCTCGGAACCAGTTCATGCTGCCTGTATCATCTACCGGACTTTGAACTTATATTGCCGAGTTCTTCATAACGACTCGTCAACCATCTTCGTGGTGGAAATAATTTCTGAGTGTAAAAATGACGAGTTTCCCCATTAGTACTTACTATGGGAAAATAGACCCAACTTCTATCTCTGTACCTACTCATCAAATCTTCATTATCTATCTGGTTTGTAACTTGACTCTATGAGATCTATCAAGCCACATCTCAACCACCTTTCTAGCCCTAGACGTTCCTGGAATTAATGGATCCTCCGTTGAATGTTGTGGGCAAACGAACGGGCATAAATGACATATTATGCGGCGTTGAACTGACCATCCGGAAACAATCTCAAGCAAACCTTAACTGCCTTTGTAGCCCTACAATCTTGCAATTTTCTGCCAATGCACAAATAGGTGAAAAATGAAACATGTACACTGAGAAAAAAACAGACAAGATTTTTTAGTAGGAATAGCATATAAAAACCGAAAAATCATGAAGAATGTTGTATTTAACCGTATTCTGGATGTAAACTACAGGGTAATTGTATGATCTCCTGAGTCGTTTATAGAAAACAACATTTCGCTTCGTGTCAAAAGTGATTTAACAGTAATACATATGAATTAGCGTTGAGAGTGGATTCATTTATATCCGTAATGTAATTTGATGAGTACCGTAATGGTAGAAAATATGAAGACGTTCTTCCCAATTATCGAACTAGCTGAAATAATTACAAGCTGGCAAATTATCCGAAGACAGAGAAAAACTACTTAGGATACGGTTTTTTTTAAACATGATAGCGTTAGTGGTAAATGAGCATTATGCATGCATATTTTTACACTTCGCAGGAGAAAATGTAATGTTAAAATATCATTACTATAATGTCTGTTTTGAAGGTGTAAATATATCATAACATGCTTAGTGGCATTTTCTATACAAACTGTTACGTTGTCTTTCTATACGCGGAAAAGATCTGGGCTCTGGCTTCATCGTTCAAGTAGCATTCTCTTCGTTCATGCCATTGTCTTCTCAGCTGTGGCAAGCAACTGCTGCTTCAAACGAGAGTTCTCATTAAAATAAATACGAAAATCCTTTATTAAATCCCAATATTGATGACGAAACATTTAGGATATTAACCGTGTGGAAATTTGAAGACTATCTACCAGTTTTCTTAGTAAGTAGAAACGTTTTAACTATCAAGAAATAACCCTTAACGAAAAAATTTAAACTGTCAATTTTAAATGACAAGTCTTGTAAAAGCATAAATCTTTCAATGTAGCAATATTTGTTTCAATAGCAAGTAGTTGTCCATGATCATTTTATTGCTTGTATCATTTTATTATTTTTTTCCGTATGAACTATTATCTGTTCTCGGCAGTATACAAGAATTTCGCCAGAGTTTCACTCTCGGGGGGGCGTAAGGTCAAAATTGGGAGAGTTTAATTGTAGTGTTGCATGGTTTATATAGATTTTTCACCGTAAAAATTTCAAGATCGGATGGGTACTCTCGAGGATTTGGAGGTGACACGCCTCTACAGGAGACGGGGGCTGGCGGAATCACTGACAGTATCCTTTATACTGATATTGAAACTGTTGCTTTTACCAGACTTGCCAAAACTGTAAACAGTTTAAAACTTTTCGTTAACGTTTCTTGACGGTCAACACGTTTCTACGTTTTATTACATACGGTTAATATAACATTACGTACTGTAAAACCCCTATGCTCGCAATGGTAGAAGTACATGCCATAGGGATAATATAACATTAGATACTGTTAGGGTGAAGGGTAAATTCTCCTGCATACGGATAATTGAACATTACGTACTGCTAAATCATCATTACTGTATTGGGATCATTGCGTATCATAATGACAATATAACATTGTGCTTGTGTTATTTCCCTAAGGAGTAATGAGAAAAACACACTACATAATACATACTTGCTTCTTCGTTATGACGTCATTATTTGGTTTCGGACTGTACTGTAAAACAAACATTACAAACTTAGCATGAAGCGAAATGTTAAATTCTACTTCCGTCTAGCTGTCCACAAATCAGTTGTAGTTTACGATTAAATTTAGCAGGAAATTTCTCTCAGTGTATAAACGGGATATCTAACCTTATCTGAGAACCCCAAATAGTAGAATGGTTATAAACATTTGCAAATTTTCAAAAATGTTCTTCAGTTTGCCTGTAAAATTAGGTAAATGCCTTTAAAAAGTCAAAATTACCTTTCACTAAATCATGTACTGTACACAACTTCTAGAATAAATTGTCGAAAGATGACACTTGGATCTGTTTTTTTTATTCTTTACGTTATTGTAAACAGCATAAATACTCGTATTTGACAGTCAGTTGGAAATGGAATATAAGTTTGGAATTGTAGGAAATCTCTTAGAAATGTTGCATGGTAGCAATTCATCCAATTTACACTGTCAACGTATGTCTTGTTCAAAATATTCTCTCTGTTGGTTCTTTCTTGTGAATTTAATATTTTGATTATTTTTGAAAAAGCACCGCGCATTAAGCAGGAGGCCTGATACAAACTTAATTAGGAACAAGAAATAAGATCGATGTTCGATGGCATGAAAAAAGTCCGTTTGGAAGTTACGGAGAATATATAATCTGTCTTCTAATATTAAAGTATGTGTTCTGCATATTGTTCTTATTTTGTAACAAAACGAATTTCAACGAGGTGATCCGGAGGGCAATGCAAAATTTATCCTTACCATAATTGTTATGTATTGGGCCAGGGTGTTATCTCCAGAGAAGTTAAAACAGCTAAAAAAAATTTAACAATAGTAATAAAGGAAATATTTTCCGAAACAACGAAAAGACCCCCGGAGATGTGGAAGACACTTCCATTCCAAAAAGCTATTTACGAAGAATTATATGTTTGAAGTAGTAAATAGAGTAGAAGCATTAATATATTTTAAACTAAAATAATAAAGTTTTCACATCTAATATGGTGATAGTGAAATTCTGATTCGATTTCAGACAACGTTTCAGTTTAGAGACAGCTACGAGACGACACAAGGAGCTCGGGCCACCGGGTCAAACAGTATTGTCATTTTGGTCAAGTCCAAGTCGTCGAGTTATTCGAGTTAAGACAGGATCAATCGGGACATTTGTGTCGTTTCGGATCGGATCACTGATTCGCCTGTGTCAGGACCGCAGACTCACCAAACATGACCAGGTTTCAAACATAAAAGAATCATAAAGTGGTTTGATAAAAGCATGTGATAAAAAATTACGAGTTCCTGAGTTGGAGGTTATCGATTGTCCCAATTCGTTATTATGGTGAAACAGAACCCGTCTCTCTATCTCTTGACCCGCTCATCCAATTTAGACCATTACTGGGTTATGAACTCTTCTGTTCGAGGTATTCGAAACGACGCTGCAACCACATTCATTCCCCTAAAGACCTAAAAAAATAAGTTCTAATTCAACCACCTTCGTAGCCATAGAGGGTTAGTAGATCCTGAGTTGAATGTTGTCCACAGAGATTAAGACAAGATGACATATGCGGCTTTGAACTCGTCTTGCGGAAACCTTCTCAACCGCAAGCCTTTTTAGCTCTAAAATTTTGCAGTTTTCTGCCAATGCGCAAAAAGGTAGCAAATGTAACTTACATGAAACGATACATCTAACCTTTAAGGACAACTATGCAAAACAAAATATGTATATTAGCAGACACCAACAGTTATAACAATTTGTTTCACTTTACCCGTAAATTTTAGTAAATACTTTGAAAGCAATGAAATTACCTCGTTGTAAATCCCATACTCTGCACAACTTCTAGAATAAAGCGTTGACAGATGAGCGTCCCTTTTAGGTTTTCCCCATAAGAGAAGTATCGGTAGTATTGCATTATAATTAGACATTCGATATTCAATATATGTTTATAATTGCAGAAAATATGCTGGAAATGTGGCATAGTAACAATTCAAAGAAATACCTTATCTAATTCACACTATCCCCATCAATTCTTTTCAATATTTATTATCTGTTGATAGTGTTCATTAAATAATAAAAGTTATCAGCAGAGACGCGGTCGAACAGAGAGATAGTATAAGGCTTACCAGCTCTTGCTGGTGAGGCTTAAAATCGATGACTTACGTTTAATTTACTTTGCTTATTTCATTAAATATGGTTGTCAGGTAATTATAAGAGTAAGTAATAGTGGAAAATAGGACTAGGTTAAATGTCAAAGTTAGTTTTGATTACACAATAGCTGAAATAATCATGTTTCTTATACAACTAATTAGTAAATTTAACATAAACAGTATCTTGTACCTGTTACCGGATGTATTCGCTACTAGTGAAAATTCACTTTTTTAAGCTACAGGACAATATAAGTATATAGTGCATCAACTCTCTATACATATCATTATTAAAATATCTCACAAGCTTTCTGTACCAAAAGTGCACGTAATGTGTGCTACAAGTGTACGTAAAGCGTGAAGCACAAAAGTGGGGGCGGGTATTATCGAGCGTTCCTCAAGGTAAATATTGAAAGTTTACTTTTGCACTTCATTTTTACTAGGGATTGCTTTCAAAACTCGTTTCTGAACTGCGCGATAAAGTATTACAAACACTTTCTAACGTATTTTCCTGACACCATATCCTTGTCTGATGTCACATTTATCATATGAACATGTGTTTTCACTTATCTGTCAAATATTCGCAATATTTGACCAAAACAGTACACACTGAACTTTCGATCCCTGCTCTCGACAGTGGCAGTTGTTTTCGTGGGTACTAAAACAGCTCTTCAGGATAGAGGATATCTTGCAACTTACACATATTCTTAATATTGTTGGACATTCAGTGTCTCAAAACTTGACTTGTTCGATGCATTGCAAGGCAATGAATAACGATAGAAATCCATTTCTTAGAGTGCACTACGTATTGCTTCCTGGGTTCTGCCAATAATTTCAGTTTAGAGGGGAGTATGACTACAACTGGGAAGGTGTAAGTAGAGTTTTGAAGCGTTTCTGTAGATATCTAGCAGTTTTATATAAGTTTGGGAGTGTTCGACAGTTTGTAATGGCTACTGCCCCCTTTGGAGACGTCTCGCAGATTCCCTGAGTTACTCTCATCTTTTCAGATCTTACTCTTAAAATTTTTCATAGTTACATTAATCGCAAAACGGGCATTATTCATTAAGATACTTTTTTTTTTCACATAAACAAACCAACTTTGTTTTGGACTTATTTCTGTGTCACTAATTTCCTTATTAAAACGTAAGACAATTTCATGCAAGTAATATTTTAATCATGTGTTAGTGACATTAATAATAATTAAAGTTTCTAGTATGGTCTTTCTAAAACAAACGCTATAGTATCGGTTCGGCTGGATTTCACACTTCTAGTTTGCAGGAGCTCTACTCCTTTCATTCGCTTAAAATCGAATTATTTTCTTTAAAATATTGGTACCGGTACTAATTAATAATGTTGTTTGTCAGTCACAATAAATTTGTCTCTGTGCAGGTCCTAAAATGTTATATTTTGATTTCCAGATGGACTTTAGATACTCTCCATATATCATTATGATCTGATGTAATCTAACCAAACTCAACATTGAGATCATTTGAAAAAGAATTTGAACTATTTTACCTTGAGTTAAGCTTGGAAGTACTGGAATGTAGGAAAAAGTATTTTATGGTTGCTGATTTCGGAGAGTGTCTAAAGACGAACCGTTTCTTTGCTATTTACGGTTGATGGAACTGACAGTATTATTTCCTATACTTGTAATTAGAAGAAGCTCATGTATAAAATGAGGTTGAAAATAGTCAGACAAATGGGTGTTAAAAATCTAGAAATCGGGAAGAAAAGTTTAGACAAATATTTCATTTTAAAGAAAAGCTTGCATTTGTTAGGTTTTATTGTTATGTAAAAATTCAGCTCGTTAAATGCAAGAGATGAAATCCTTCGTCGAGCGCTTCTAGAAACACGGAATGGGAAAGAAGCGATAAGGAGGTTTTTAAATGTAACATGACAACATTAGCCTCGAGTAACCAAGGAACAAAACTCTTTAGAACCTTAACGAGAGTGGGTGGCGCTCGCGACTGATTTTTGATAAATAACAGTAGAGATAAGTATTTTCTTGAAACCCTGAATGAATAAACATAAAAACATATCTTAACGAACATAAATTATGGAGGAACTTCATATGAAGAAATACACTTCAAATGTTTCTCGCACTTAATTATACTTGTTTATATTTCTACTTCTCGGAATTGAAAGAAAATCTGCTTTCAATATTTGTTTACAATGTGGGAATGATGTACAAATTTTATAATAATGAAAACAATGATTATGTATAGAAATATGCAGAAATGAGCAAAACAAATTCACATCGACTTACCCTCTGCTTGAAGACGAAATTTCTTGAAAAGATTGGCAACAAAACACTTTAACATTTGAAGATTAAGCGGTATCCATAACTCTAATTCAGTTTTAAAAATTAATTACAATTGTAAAGGATAATTTGTGATTGTTGCTAAAATTACATTGTAATATTTTAGTAACTGTATTACTTGTTCTTCAAGAATGTTATGCAAGGTTATTTAGTAATTAAGTTAAAATATTATTATAAACGAGTGTCAATGTTGGAAAATTAGTATTCGGAGCTTCTGTCTCTTTCTGCTATTATCACCCTATCCACTAAATTAATAGCCGATTTCTAACAAAAAATAACGATTTTGCACTTCCATCGATCGCTAAGCGCTTTCAGTTTTTTTCTTATGGGTTTCGATATGTTTCTTATTATTTTTAAAGAGTATTTATAATTATTTATTATTAATCAAACTTTGAAACTTTGAAAGTCAAATATTTTTCGGGATGACCTTGAAATATAGATGTGAGCCAAAACTGTCAAATAGCATATCAAATGAAAAGCAATTCAAGGAACTTTATAATGAGTATAAGCAGGACTCTGTATCTCTTACAAAAGCTGAGAAATATGCAATTCTATAAATGTCGGAGCAATATTTTTCGTTTTTTGTTTCTTTAGACTGTTTCCTGTGAAAAACTTAAGGACTGAAAAATATGAACGTATTTTTTCTTGGAATCACGTTATGGGTGGAAACAATACAGTGAATTACATTGAGATTCGAGATGGTCGAGTTTTGAGCTCCGTTGGTTTTTACATGGTATGATCCAAGGGCACGATATTGCGCATTATCAGGATTGATACAATTTAGGAATTATATGAAAAAGGCGATCTATGCATGATGCCTTAATAAATTTACAACTAGAGAATTACGAAAAATATAAAAATCAGTGTCTTGTAAATCTGAAAATAAATGTTCTAAATACTTTTCTTATTTTGCAGAAAAACTAATTTATCGGGGTAATAAATACTCTCTTCATCACTGTAACAAAAAGAAAGAATCAAGAGCTGAAAAGAGTGACCATGTTAAAATTATCAACACAAGGCACCGAGTTTGTTTCGAACCCGTCCTGATGCGGTGATCAGGAGGGTCAAACAGAGTTTATCTTTCCTGTACGCAGTTGTTGTTGAACAGTATTTCATTCAGGGGTGACCGGGGCCGGAGTGTTACTCTCCGGAGCACTTAAAATACAACACAGAAAAGTTCCTAACAATATAAATAAACGGAATATTCCGGAAAACAACGAAAATAACTGTCTGTGCGATAAACTATTATGAAAGAATTTTGTTTCACATATTAAATAGAATACGAGCTTTAAAAAGTTTTTTGTAAATATTATCATGACAGATTGACAGTGCAAAATAATGAGTCACTTTAAGGTAAGCGCTTCAACATTTTAGACACGCAGATACGGGACGAGACCAGACGGATGGAGCACCAGGTCAAACAGTCTTGTCATTTGAGTTAAAAATAAGTCACCCAGTTATTCGAGTCGACCGTGTCAATGGGGTAATTCGATTAATGTTTCGTACCAAGTCACATTTGGGTCACCGGTTTACCAAACGTGATCCGATTTCAGCTACAAAAGAGCCATAAAGAATTTGATAACAGTATACGATAATAAAACTTGGGAATTCCTGAATTGGAGGTTGTGGTTGTCCCGATTAGTTACTTTGGGGAAAGAGAATCTCCCTTTCCCTATCTCTGGACCATTTATCAGCTTGCGAACACTTTTCTCCGAGTTATCCCATATGGCACCTTAACCGTTACCATAAAGGCTTTAAAACTTAAATTCAAATCCAGACATCTTCGTAGCCATGGTAGTTCCTGATTAGAAGATCCTCAATTAAATATTGTCCACGGACTCGCGGTCATAGATATATACGGTTTTGAACTCTTCTTACCGAGATCTTTCCAGCCACACCTGAACCGCCCTTGTACCTGTACTTTGCCATTTTCTGACGAATAGGTGACAAGTTTAATATGAAATGGGATATCTATTTTTATGGGCAACCAGTCAACAAATATATATTAGCAAATCTCAAGTAGTAGAACTGTTATAAACATTTGCTAATTTCTAAAAACTTTTCCTCTCAAATTTAATAAATTTCTTGAAAGCAATGACATTTCCTTCGTCTAAATCCTGTATTGTACACAACTTCTAGAATAAATTGCCGACAGGTGACACCCTCATTCGTCTTATTATCCTTTTAGTTATTCCTCACAACAGAAGTATTTTAGCATAAGAATGAAAACCTTAGAATGCAATGCAGGTTTTGAATTGTGAAAAATGTGTTAGAAATGTGGCATAGTAGCAATCCAAACAAATATTTCATCTAATTTATATTCTCATCATAAGTTTTAGTAAAAAATATATATATAATTTATTGATAGTTATCATTAATCAATTATTGTTCATTTGGAGTTTCTTGTAGATAACTTTTGAAAAGCACGATTTTTCTATTTGTCATGATGCCTTATTGCATGCGATTTATGCAGGATTCCTTGATCAAATGTCACTTTAGGGTAGGCCGTATTAAGAAGAATATAACATCCATGATTTCTAATATTTATAGTAAATGTTCTGCATTCTTTTCCCATTTTAAGACCAAAATGAATTTCATCGGGGTACTAAATATATTCTTTACTTTCACCACTGTAACTATAATAAACAATCCAGAGCTGTAACGGGTTTCCGGGTCAAGGTTGTGATTAGGACTGATTTACCGGATGTATACTTATAAACCGATCTGACGCCGTGATCCAGATAGAAAGCAGAAGTATTTTGTTATAAACTCTTGTGTTTGAAAAACATTTCATTCAGGGGGATTTCGACGGGGGCGGTGTCACCCTCAGAGTATTTAAAATACAACAGGTTAATCCAAGAGTTCGTTCGGAGGTGTGCAAATAGCTCTCCTTGCGAAAAGCTATTTTGAAAGAATTTTATGTTGGAAGCATTAAATGGAATACAAGTATTTAAAGGTTTTAAAATCCTAGAGTAATTCAGTTTACATATTGTGGCGAAACGTTGGTTTCGGGGAACAAAACCAAAATCCTCAAAATAACTCATTCCAACTTTCTATTATAATCTTTATTGAGAATCGAATAGTGCTTTCCACTGTACTGCTTAGGGTTTGGCATAAATCATTTAACAGTACTTCTAAATGTCATCCCAAGGCAAGCAGAGTAGAAAGGGTACGAGAACGACTGAAAATTGCGGGTTGCCTACCTTCCAGGGGCGTCAATCACGTAGTTCAATTGACGTGGTAGGTAGTTGACCGCCCCGTGGCAGGTAGTTGACCCCATGACGTGGTGTGGACGTTCGTACAAGACTACGATTGAATTTTGGGTGGGAAAAAAGTGATGACATAATCGAAGAGTGACGCAAATTTAAGATGGCGGTCCACGTATTTGGCTTGAGGTGAAGTAGGAGGTGTTTGTATAACACTACGAGTGAATTTTGGTGAGAAAAATGACGTCATAGGAAACGTGGCTGACCGAAGATGTGGTGTGGAAATTCCCATCAAGTGACAGCAGAGGAAAGAGTTGGCAAGGTTAGCTGACACAGTTTGTAGTAGAAAGCGATTGAGAAATTACTGATGTTGTAATCTAAGATGGCACCTGGAAAGGTCATTCCTCTAGAAGATGAGGAAAGAAGAAGGAAACAGCGTTGCCAACCAAATGTATGAAAACAAAGGAGCAAGAAACGGTTGCCAACCAAATGTGTGAAAACAAAAGGAGCAAGACACGGTTGTCAACGAAATGTATGGAAAGAAAGAAGGAAGAAAACAAACAGAGTTGGAAACCAAACGGATTAAAAACAAAGGATTAAAAAACTTTGTTGCAAGCTTGTGACAACTGTGTTAGAACCTTGTGGCAACTTTCTTGCAAGCTTGTGGCAACTTTACAAAGTTGTAATATAACATTTTCTGCAAACTTGCGAACCTAAAATTTAGACTTTTTACATGGAAACACAGTTCACACTGAAGAAACCGTCTTAAGTAGAGGACATTCTCAAGTCAATTCTATTATAATATTTCTAGTAAATTTATCACATGCTCAGTATGAGCAATGTTGCAAGCTTCTGTCAACTTTATTGCAAGCGTGTGGAAACTTTATTGCAGGCGTATGGCATCTTTCTTACAAGCTTGTGTCAACTTTACAAAGTTGTAATGTAACATTTTCTGCAAACTTGCAGACCTAAATTTAGACTTTTTACAAGGAAACGCAATTCACATTAAAAAGATATAATATGGAATAAAACACATGATTCAATTACGTACTCTCTGAGTGAAATTAGAAAGAAAGTGAAGATTAAAAGCTGTCTCCTCTCATGGTAAGACTAAATTTACTCTGTTTAATTAAATTTACCATCATAAAGTCTACAAATTTTGAAAACAAATTAGATGTAGAGTACAATCTAATCACAGAAAAATAATCACTCGAATAGTCCTTCTCAGTTAATTTCGTTCGCGCACGAGAGGAACTAGCTCTGACTTCTTGAACTTCGTTAAAATTAACATGCTCGCCATCCAAATAATAAATTTACCTCGTTTCGCATCACGTAATCTTATTTTGCTTCATCTAGTGGTATAAAATTGCTCCAGTAGGGAAGAATTTTGACACAACTAATTTACATAGTAAATTAATTCAACGGTTTATCTTTACTTTCCCATATTTAACACTTTTCTGAACTATAGGTTGCTGTTAGATATTACGATTGACACTAGATAGCACCACTAGTAAAAGATAAAACTATTAAAGAATGCTTTTCCAAGAGGCTTTTTTCAGTAAAGGAAGGAATAACGGATAGTACAAAATTATTACGTTTATGAAAGACACTCCCCAGTTTTGTGTATCATGACAGATTTTTTATAATGATTTCAGTTAAACAACAAGTTCTTGAAGGAAGGCATGCTGTTTTAGCTTTTATAAAGCCTGAATACACCACATTCTTTCTCGTTTAAATTGTAATCCTCAACCCGCATTAGACTCTTGTATAAGATGGAATTGAATTGAATTGAATTTTACTTGTGGTTAGATATCTAAGGCTGAGGGCTGTATAAGATGGGGTCTTATCAAGTATTTATTAAAATAGTTGCTTTGTCTGTCGGCCGAGCGGTCTGCGACAATAGGCCATCGGCTCGAAAGTCCGGGGTTCGAGTCCCGGCAGGGGCATGAGTGTTGATTTTAACAGCTAAAGGCGATTCGTGAGGGGCCAAATTTCTAAAGTTACTAAACTAGCCCATATAAAAATAAAGTTGAATTTCTCTGGTCTATATAATGGTTTCTCTTGTTGGCAATACATTTTAACTTAGACCGTTAAATGTTAATTCCTTGCAATTTATTTTAAATATTTTCTGTAATTGGAATATTTTTCTTGTGCCGTAAATGTGACTTAGTTGGCGAAGTCATGGAAATCTTCAAGGATATAGAAATATGTAATAACTTCAACCAGATAATCCTTCTATCCAGGAGAATCAATTTATTCTGCTGTTGAGCAAATGCAACGAGTAGAATGGCAAGTTCGATATACAAATGTAACAAATGAAATTTGAAGTAAATAAAAGGTATTTCTCCAAAGAATGGTCTTACATATTAGTAAATAACTTCCTTCGTATTTTGACCACTCATGTCCCTACTTATAACAACACCTTCTATTTTCGTTTATTTATTTCTTATGTATGCGAGTCGGTGTCTATTGTTATCCTGACAACGGTTTCAAGTCTTCGGAAATTACGAAGAAAACGAATTTCACGAAAATAATTTTCAACGTTTTGATCGTACATTCCGTGAACTTCATTATGCATTTCTGAACAAGTCCTAAGTAGCCACATTAGTAGGGCCTCCTCTTATAATTTTCGCAAAAGGATGGTCAAACAGCTTAATTTCTTACGCCCCCTCCCTTCAAAGGTGTGAAAATATGAAAAAATATCCCGTACGTACTTATTTCTTACCCCGCCCTCCATTTAAACGCTAATTAAATTTGAAACTCGCCTTAACGATAACTACCGTTTACATTACTAAAATGAACTCCGATTAACGTTAACCATGGTAAAAATGTTAGTAATGTAAACAAGGCGTCAGTTATAATGCCATCGTGACCAAATCCAACGTTAGCCACTATAAACACAACAGTACGTTTTTTCCCTACATTATCTTCAATTACTAAGCATGGAAAACGTAGAGCATAGGTAACACAAATTCGATAATCAATGGTGATAAGGACTTTCTTCATATTTACTATCGTCATGAGGAAATAATAGGTCTTTTTTTTACGTAACAAGTTCAGCTCGATTCATGATTAAAACAACCAATCCATATTTTTCACTGCTGCCATCTTGTGAGTAAAAAAGTTAAAAAATATTCTGAAGTATTTTTTTCAAGAAAGCTTATATTCACGGTTTGTAAATTAGATACATTTTTCTTTACTATTAAAGCTAGCTTATTAAAAAAGTATTCAAATATCGAAATAAAGTGTTGCGTTTAGACTAGTAACATGATAGGAATGTAAATGTTTGTTTTATCAAACTTAAGTTGCTTATCCTACCTATACAAGCATTGTGTGTAAATAATCACCTAGAGCCTTCCGTAAAGAATCTGTTTGTAATACCTTGTTTAAATTAGTAACTTCTTTTCGATGGTGAAATTATTTGTAAATCTATCTTTCCTTTAGAGTATCAAACTTATCCTACTTGTAGTATCATTAATTACCCATCCATCCATCTATAAAATGTGTTCACCCTGATGCTCGTAAAAGTTTCGAGCTGAGGCTCCTATCTTCAATCTTCAATTAACAGGGTAGGACATGTGTAACAATGAGAAAATCCGGGTAGTATGCCCCCTGAACGTTCTAAAATTGCAATAGAAGCTGTTGGACACAAGTTAAACGATGGATATGTCTACATGATGTTGATTTCATAATTTCAAGAGCGTGTAACATAGCGAGAACAAAGCGGAATTAAGATACACAAGAGGAAAATACACGGCCATGTGATACGATGTTAATGGGATGAGAATAAACTGATGAGAGAAGTTTAGTAAAGTCTGTGACGCTTGAATTGATGTAATGCCTTTTCAATGCACTTTTCAAAATCATGTAAGAAGTTATAAACACTAAAGAGACTATCAACCGACTGATTCCAAGATTTCTGTGTTATTCCAATTTCAGTC
>JAGDQP010017841.1:0-37726 GCA_022664845.1 Lepisma saccharinum | reverse complement strand
ACCGTTCTTGTTGTAATAAGTTTTGTTTTGCTGTTTCCCTTTTTTGTTTCTCAATTGTAATTTTTCCGTGGCGAGTTTCGCAACTGTCAATGAGAGTTGTACCATCTTATCCACAAAATTAAAGTAATCAGGAGCTTGTGCGTTGGTTGAATCCTTCTCTTGTGCTTGTTGTTTCTGCTACGCAAGCTGATCTAATGCGTAGACTAGTGGAGGTGTTTCGATTGGGTGAGCGGGAAGGGGTGAGTTTGGGTTCAGAAGGTCATAAACGTAACGTTGGGTTTCTGTTGTAGGTGGTAACATACCAGGATGTGCTAGAGGTAGGATATTATGAGAACAAGTTGGAGCTTGCGGTTTTGTTGGCGTTTGGTAATTATAGGGAGTAAAATTACTCATAGGTTTGTAGGTTTGTGTATTTGCAGGTTAATTAGGTACACTGTATGAGGAATATATAGCCTGCGATTGTTCTATATTGTCCTGCTTCTTCATTAAGTCTTGGGCTGTTTCCCATTGGTTCACGTTTGCTATAGTATCATAAGTTTCCATTGAAAAAAATTTCGTTCAAAAAATTTCTCTGTAGTCCGAGCGACAAGTAGTGAACCTTCTGATCCTCTTCGGCATCTGGAAGTACATGACGTATTGCTCTCAGCTTCCTCAAGAAGTATGAGTCAATTGGTTCACCTTCCCATTTCTGAATGTGGTGTATTTCCATCTCTGTTTTGTAAGCTGGAATTTTGGGACGGCAGAGAAAACAAGTTCGTTTTTCAGTTGATTATATGTCAGTGGAACAAATTGATCTTGTGCCTGAAGTTGAAACATCAGATATGGTGCTGTCTCCTGTAGGTACATTGGCAGAATGTCCTTTTGTTTCTGCTCATTCCATTGCTATAAAGCAGATAAATGCTCGAAAAGCATAAAAATCCTATCTGGATCGTCTGTAATGCGTCCGGAGAATTTTGTTTAATGTGGTATACTGTATGATGGTTTGGTAGCCATGTTGTGACCGTCTTTCGACATATCCTCTATATCAGAAGTAGTAGTACTTTCGTGATCGCTATCTGATTCCCTTGTTCTTGCACCAGAACGAGTTGCTGGCATAACCAAATTTGACTCCATTTCACATTTTATCCTTTTCTTCTTCCTTCCTTCTTTTCTTTTTAAAAAATATACCATACTTAAAATTGTACGTTTATCACACGTTACCTACTGAGTGTTATTTTATGTTATAAAAAATATGATTTTGTTAACAACTATCAGATTGATAAGTGTATTGCCGACACCGAACGTTGATTGGTGAGGGAATATAAGTCGAATTTTATAGTAAATGAACTGCTCTATCTTGGGGTGCTTAAAAAAAGACCAGCGCGATTATAAAATAATAGCTCTACCACGTAATGTTTCCTTTTAGGGAGCGCCTTAATTGCCACCGCAATGCCCAGAGTAACTGTGTCTGGCGCCGTTACTGGTTTATTTAATTTATTAGGTAGAGACAGGTAGAGCAAAGTAAAGCAAAGAAAAGTTCGTAGCTTGTCTTTTATCCCTTCACCTTTTATTATAAAAATTACAAGTCCACTATTTTAATAAAAAGAGTCTCCCGTACAAAACTATATTGGCTTATGTTTGAGGTACAAAGTATCTCAAATTACTTTCTCTGTAATCTTCTTGTTGCAGTCGATGTAGCCCAAACAACGATCTGTTGTATGGCAGGCGATGGCCCAAGTAGTTGGCAACTACCTGGCAGAGAAATGAGGTTCGAAAGTCCAGTCCCGTACCAGATATGGACTTAGGAGTTTTGACTATCTCGTAGCAGATCAGGTGGTAGTAAGGAGCGATCTATCTCGTAGCAGATCAGATCGAGGAATTTAGGCTCTTCTCGTGGGAGAACCGGCCAAGGTGAGATGGAGGAGTGCGTGCGACTATTCTTGGGAGCGTAATAGTGCCTGTTGCTCTGACTCGCTGGCTTTTATTCAGTTCTGGTCTGCTAACTCTGCAGTTCTCCGCTATCTTCTGCTCCGTCGGTTGCCTTCGGTCGCTGTGGTCGGCTCCGTCCGTCTTCCACTACCATTTGTTTACGAGGATGAGCACATGCTTTTACTCGCTAGCGTACTCCACCATTTACTACTGCTTGTTTCTCTACAAAAAGCACGTGCTTAGCGTGCAGTTGATTACTTGTCACTTTACAATAAAAATAGAAATTTTCTTTAATTTTCAGTGTTTCATATATCTATGATCTGATCTTTCATTTAATTGTCTTTTCCTGGATTCTATTCATACGAAAACCATACCCTACAATTTGGTAGAAGATTTAAAATAGAAATTTGACACCGTAAGTGAGAATAAGCAACACCTCACCGCTATTGACTACGAACGTGCTGATATTGCTGTTATCAATTTATTTTATGATCTATAATAGTGACAGAATAACATTATTTAATTTGTTTAACCACAGAGACTAGTAACATTACTTTAAATTTATGGATTACTTTTAGGCATCTGAGGCCCAGGCGGGATAGGGTGGGGAGAGTGTGTTGGAAGGTAGATGGCCAGGACTTATCTTGTATTTTCCCAGCGTTTGCTCGCTATGGGATAGGAAAATTATTGAAAAATCTAAGTCAGAATGGTCGGTCGTTATAATTCCAGAAAAAAACTTGAATTCTAAGCCATCACTCTACCACTGAGCCGCAGCCACTCTCTACTCGAAGGATTTGGCCAAGGCCTACATGATGGTAGTATCACGGCGTTTGTTGAGGACAATCAGTGGAAAACATTTAAGATTGCAACAGTGTGAGAATGAAAGTAATTTTACAGGTGAATAATCTGTTACGAAAATAACGTGATCAATCAAATATTATTGTAAAGGGGCAAGTTATCAGCTACAGAACGTGTATAAAGAAATGTATTAACACAGCAGGCGCGAAGCACGTGCTGTTTGTTTACAAACAAGCAGTAGTAAATGGTTTAGTACGCTAGCGAGTAAAAGCATGTGCTCATCCTCGTAAACGGACGGAGGTAGTGGATGACGGACGGAACCGATCGCAGCGACCCGAGCTAGCATCACCCACTAATCCTCCTCACCTTGGCCGGTTCTGCCACGAGAAGGAACTAAATTTTTCCTCGGTCCGATCTGCTACGAGATAGACCGCTCCTTACTACTTCCTGATGTGCTACGAGATAGGCAAAAACTCCTAAGTCCATATCTGCTACGAGAATGGACTTTCAAACTTCCTTTATCTGCCAGGTAGTTGCCAACTACTTGGGCCATCGCCTGCCATACAATAGACCGTTGTTTGGGCTACATCGACTGCAACAAGAAGATAACAGAGAAAGTAATTTGAGATACTTTGTACCTCAAACATAAGCCAATATAGTTTTGTACCGGAGACTTTTTATTAAAATAGTGGACTTGTAATTTTTATAATAAAAGGTGAAGGGATAAAAGACAAGCTACGAACCTTTCATTGCTTTATCGTGCTCTACCTGTCTCTACCTAATAAATTAAATAAACTAGTAACGGCGCTAGATTCAGTAACTCTGGGCATTGCGGTGGCAATTAAGGCGTCCCTCAGGGGAAACATTACGTTATGAATTACACATGTGCCCACACACAGACTCACTGGAAGAATTTTGCCCTTATCCTCCCCTGTTAATTCGCACACTGGGTTGTCGTAACTTCCGTGCATTAATTCCAGTTTACTAGCCTAGAGGTGTCGTAGAATTTGCGATAAATCTTTCAATTAGGGCAATTTTGTGAATCTCATCCAAGAATTATTCCGATACTCGTGACACATTTTGGCAAAATTTGCTTTCAATGATTTTACTCTCTTTGGAATAAATTCTTCGTCTTTTAAAATAATAATAATAACAAATTTTAAATTGAGTGCCTATTGCCTTGGCATGACATTTACCAGATGAATATTTATGGTGGTAAAACTGTATTTTTAGAGTAATGTTAAACCACATGATAGTAATAATATTTTTCAGGATCACAGTGCATTCGAAAATCCTTGCACGTAATTCCATTTCCAAAAAAATATCAATTACACTTTTCCAATAAAAAATAAATCAGCTTTTAACGATCCGTCTACCTACGCTACAAGTTTGCAGATATTTGGGGACATTTACTTCTGGGTTACAAGTGTAGACGACTTCACTGATACTTCGAGAAACAGAATCACTAGTAATACTAATAACATTCACTTGTGATACTAGTCTGTGGACTTGTAGATAATATTTTACAACTGTAAGTTTGAGAAACAGGAACTTGTGAAACGAATTGATATTAGTTGTGTAGAGACTGGTAATATTAGCCAAAAAGATTTGAGAAACCGGTGATTGAAAGTAGTAATGGTATTTCTTGACCTTTTGCTTCAGTTCACGAGGCTAGTCCAGTGAAACGGTGTCAGACTTCTGAGTATTAAAAATTGGGCAACAAAGGTTCAAACCTTGTTTTTACCTAAATTCATTTTACAAGGCAAAAGTGAACAATCGAACAGACTCTTCTGTTCGTAAACTTCGAATACTACTGAATGTAGAAGCACCAAACCGAATTCGCTTCGGTAGGAACGTCCTTGTAGAAAAAGAAGACAACAACAGCGATTAACGAATATTGTTTGAAAGATCTAAAATAAAGTATGTGTGTGTTAACAGCGCAATTACGAAGAAGTCAATGACACGAAGCATCCACTTTTCTTGTAGATCTTTAACACAGAACAACTGTAACATGTCTTGCGAAGGTTTCTGGAAGTGTAATGTGTGGTGCAGTGGTTCCGCCTTGACCTTACATTCTGGCTGCCCGGGTCGGTTCCCAGTCAGCACCGTGTTTTTTGAATAAAATGATAGCTTCAATGATTACAGAAGTTAATCAGAGATTCTTCTCCGGTTGGAGAGACGAGATTCATCACTAGCTAAAATCAGAAAGTGAACAATGTGAGTGTGTTTGCGTTTGTTCTTTAGGACAATAATAAATCAATCCAGTTTCGATGTTTTCATCGATCTTTCTCTATCCTTCTCTTTCTATTCATGACTTCGTTTCTTCCTCTTCTTTGTGTTTCTCATTTACCCTTTCCTTCTAACACATACACTCTCTAACCTTATGTGAGTGTGTGTAATGTGCTTATTCTACCTCTGCGGATTATTCCTGTGATAAGGAAAATGGCCTTGTACTATCTCAAGCATTACAGATACTTTCCAGAACTTTCTGATTGCTAAGACAATTCTCTCAACTGAGCTACGGCCACTCGATCAATCTCGCTCATATTTATCGGGTATTTAGAAGAAATAGGTCGATTAACTGCGACAGGTTTACATATTATACTCGTTGGATTTGATTTTTATTTATAGCTTAAGGACCTATGGATCACTCCGTGATAAGGTAGTGCGAAACGCTGTAGGAAGTCGACCAGGTCCTACATAGACGGTACCATCCCAGTACATGCCTGGTGCGACTGAGGAAAACACAGGAATAATGTAAGGACAGTGAGTCGCTGGTACCGAACCGAGGACTTTCGGAATACGAAACCAACGCTCTACCAAGTAAGATACGACCGCTCGGAACAAAACATACTCGTATCAATGTTTATCGCATGCACTCACGTACACAAATATTGGTCTGGAAAGAGAAAGAGCTTCACTTATCTCAGATATTCTTCATATGATGCTCAAACATCCATTCTTTCTCTGTCTCTGTTGAATATATATATATATATATATATATATAGAGAGAGAGAGAGAGAGAGAGAGAGAGAGAGAGAGAGAGAGAGAGAGCAATTACATTTACTATAACTTCGCACGCAACACATTTGTGCATTTTGCTACTACCTTCTCTGTAAACGTAAATAACAACATATTATCAGAAATAATAAAGTATGAATATCGTGCCCCATTTTAAGAACTTATAGAAACAGATATTTTCGCTTGTCCTTAGTGAATAACGCTAGTGTTGTATGGAATACTCGATTCATTAACAAAGAAATAATTAGCTAGCAAGGATAGGTTTCAAAGTTCGTGTTTGTTTCTCTATATTTGCTAATTATCTTTTCTACTGGACAATTACATTACACCTGTCAGAAAATCACAACTAGTGATTCACCTACAGTAAAAATGGTGTTAGGTTCCCTATTTCGATGTTTGAAATGCAACTCTCTAAAAGTTTTTTTTTATTATTATTTGGTACATACTACAGGAAATTATATACCAGGTGTATGCATAAGTAGTTTCTGGTTTAACTAAGAGATGGAGCCAGCGAAAAGTACGCAGCGTATTCATTTGATACATACGTCATTTTCTTCGTCTAACATTAAACCACAAACACACACAAGTTAAGTCCGCCAAACACTAGCGTCTTTGTTTTATCGTTCAGTGATCATGTCGAAGTTTGTGCCTGAAAAAGAACATTTGCTTTTCTTATTTAATCAAAAGAAAAAGGCTGTTGAAAGTCATCGTTTGCTGGTAGAAACATATGGTGAACACGCTCCATCGATTAGAACATGTGAGACATGGTTTCGACAATTTAAAAGTGGGGATTTCAATGTGAAAGACAGTGCGCGCTCTGGTAGACCACAAAAGTGCGAAAACGAGCAATTGCAGGTGTTATTGGAGGATGGCCCAACTCAAACTCAACAGCAATTGGCAAAAGCACTTAATGTGTCACAAGAAACAATCAGCAGACATTTACGAGCAATGAGGAAGATTAATAAACTGGGTCCCCCACGATTTGAATGAACGTCAAATGGAAAATCTCAAAGTCACTTGTGAAATGCTGCTTCAACGCCACGAAAGAAAATCCTTTTTGTATCGAATTGTGACAGGTGGCGAAAAATGGATTTATTTTGAAAACGCGAAGTGGAAAAGATCGTGGCTTTCACCTGGCGAAGCCGGTCCTTCAACACCAAGGCCAAATCGCTTCGGCAAGAAGACCATGCTTTGTGTCTGGTGGGACCAGAGCGGTATTGTGTATTATGAACTCTTGAAGCCCGGTGAAACCGTTAATGCACAACGCTATCGCCAACAAATGATTAATTTAAATCACGCATTGATCGAAAGACGACCGGAATGGGCCCGAAGACATGGCAAAGTGATTGTGTTACACGACAATGCGCCGTCTCACACAGCAAAACCAGTGAAAGACACCTTGAAATGGCTTGGATGGGACATCCTTCCGCATCCGCCGTACTCCCCAGACCTGGCGCCATCTGACTATCACCTCTTCACATCAATGGGGCACGCCCTTGAATATTACGTGTTTTCTTTACCACAAAAACCGGCAAAAACTTATGCATACACCTGGTATATCTTTCCAGAACCCAGGACATGTGATAATGTTTTGTCTTAAGGAAAGGAAAATTCAAGCCCTTGCTCTTTCATGCACACACTCTGAAAATAACACACCGCCCACTTTACGTCAGTTGGGTGGCCATCTTTTAGACTTAGAGAAAAATCACGTATAATAAAGTAATGTATACATTATAATGCTGACGTAGTACATATTATAGTTAGAAAAAAAATAATTACACAAATTTTGAATCATTATTATCAGTGTACAAATGAAGATCTTTTATTATACTTTTTTCGTATTTTCATTTTTTCTGTTCTTCGGTATCTATGTTCCAAGAGTATCCACTTGCATAAGTACATCCTAATCAAAACTCAAAACTTTTTTAATGCAAAATAACTTCAGGTGAGTATAATAACATACCAAGACTTTGGACTGATTTTTGTTCCTCCTGAAAAAAAAAAAATACTCCGGTGGACTTGAAATGTTTTGCAATTCAGGTATTCAAATGTAGGCCTATGCACAGGTCTAATTTTAATTTTGTGTGTGTATAGAGCTGCACAACAGTGGTGAAACTGTTCATCTGAACGCTACAGTGTGTTAAGTTTTATAGAGCATCACGAATGATTGTCATAGTTGTAATAATGTGCAGCAATGTATACTTCATTCGAAAAAAATGAAGTAAGATTGTCTTATAATAGTTGAAAAAAATTAAACTTTTACCTTCCTTGTGTTCCCGAGACTATAATAATGTGTAATAACATTTGTAATAATGTATGAAACTATTATGAAAGAAGTGCAAAACAATATTCTGGATGGACGACTTTACCAAAAGTTAATTTTGTAAATAATGTCCATAAAGCTTAGTGTGTTAAACTTGAAATACAGTTTTAAATAAAATTTTAATGTAATAATAATAATAGTGTTTCCTTTTTTGACAAATTAGAATATGAAGTTTAAACACCGTTTTACTTGTATTATTGCCTGCCCCATCGGTTGTGTGAAATCATATTTTGTAAAAGAGTTTTAAATCGCTACAGTGAAAAATAGAAAGATATTATTTTCTGTTATGGTAAGTGTTAAGCGCTGTACGAAACACTATCATCTTCTTGCACATTGAAAGAGGGTCTACCAGTTACAAATATTTTTTTCAGCTGCCAATAGTCCCACATCTCATCATAATTGACGATCTAATGGGAGATTGCGATGGTAGAATTGTAGACTTCTTCAACAAAGGAAATCATTATCGTAATTTAAGTGCTATGTATATTACACAAAGTATATTCCATCAAAATAAGGCTATGCGTGATATTTCTTTAAATTATCAGTACCGGTACATGTTATGTTTTAAAAATCCATGTGATCAAGCACAAATTAATTATCTTACTAGGCAGTTACATCCTAATAATACTAAATTATACAAAAAGCTTATCAGGACGCTACAAGGAATGCTCATGGGTACTTGCTTAATTTGAAACAAGATACCGTAAAAGAGTATGGAATAAGTACAAAAAATTTCCTAGCGATGTTTATCAATATACATGTACGGTAGCCAAATAATAATAATACACTGTTTTTTTTTTTAAGAATGTTAATGCGAATATGATTAAGCGAATATGGTACAGAAAAAGCATGCACATTAGCCTCGTGCACCAGTGGGAGCAAATCCAGCGGTAAGATAATGATAACGATCAAATGAATTGTATGGACGGTAACAGAAACCAGCGGTAAGAATGGTTATTATAAAGAAGGCTGATCCTACATGAATTCGTTCCATTTGTGAATGTTCATATAACGTTTTGAAGGGGATCGTTCCATTAAACGCAAGACGAAAATCTAAACTACGTCAACATAAACAGGTGCTCCGATATTTGGTAAAGAAGGTGCATCACTCAATCATATATTTAAGAAACGGGGGGTTACCTTGCCTACACCTAGTCAATTTTGCCTAGTTTTTATTTTTCATCTGAATTTAATTCCATCCGAACGCTGACCGATGCAAAAAGAGGCCCAACTACGCTAGCCTTCCATTATATGGACAGATGTGACTGTAAAAATTGCTTTTCCAAGTTAGCATGTACTACTAGTTTTATACGTCCAAGGATAGTTTTAAGATTTAAAAAAATATATAAAAATGCATTAGGACACTAGTTTACAAGTTTGACAAAGAAATTAATTTCTTGTCCTTCCAAATAACGGCAAATAACTGTCAGCATGTTATTATATACAACCCTACAGTTTGACACTAAACAATTGCAGGGTATATCTTAAACAGCAAATACTACAGAAAAATTAGTTTTCCAAACTACCGCCATGCCCGAAAGAAAGATCATGTCGGGCCTAAAATGAGTACAGCGTGCGGTGTTCTGATTTTATAATTCAATAATTTGCTGTTACTATTGATGATTTTAACATGAATCAATTTGGAGTCGATGATTTTGCCGCCGGTGAGTGTACCATCGATGAATTTACATTGGGTGAATTTGCGTCGACGAATACGCTCTCAATGAATGAATTTGATGAATTTGATGTCGATGAATTTGCCGTCGATGAGTTTGCTGTCGACGAATTTGCCGTCAATGAATTTGCTGTTGATAAATTTACCATCGATGAATTTACTGTCAACGAATTTGCTGTCGATGAGTTTGCCGTCGATGACTTTGCTGACGATGAGTTGACAGTGGATGAATTTACCGTCGATGAATTGTGCTGTCATTTATCTGTCCTATTGGTGAATTAAGCTGTCGATGATTTGGTTCGTCGATAATATGATTCCATGTCAAAAGGGCCCGGCCAAAAGAGCCCGGGTCAAAAGGGCCCCGTGTCAAAAGGGCCCGGGTCAAAAGGACCCCGCCACAAAAGGGCCCGAGTCAAAAGGGTCCCACGACAAAAGTTCCCCGTGACAAAAGTACCCTGCTTCAAAAAGTTCTCCTGATAAAATGGACCGAGGCAATGCTGCCAGACTTTAGTACTCGAACGCGTGCCGTACAGACAAGCACAAACACACATACAAACAGACAACAATTAAAAGAGATTCTTTTGTCATCAAAGATAAAAAAGAGATCTCAAACGATTTCCTTAGTCAAGATAATATGCCACTTCCTATATGATTTTTTAAACTCTAGTCACAAATGAAATGTTTAGCATCGCAGTTGTGGGTGCGCTTTGTCTTATTTATATTGGAACTGAAAATATTTGAAATTGGAAGAGTATAGATAAGAAAGGTTTCTCACTGTAGCAGTCAACATTTCATCAGATAGCCGTGATTTCTGAAAATTTTAATATTTTATTTAACTAGCTAACTAACTCTATGGCTTATGGAACTCGCAGTAACAAACGTTCGCCATTTAATTCTATCCTGGGCAGTATCAAGCCAGTTTTCATCACGAACACCTACTTCTCGAAGATCTCTTCTAATATTGTCCTCCCAACGACGTCTCGGTCTTCCCAATATTTTATTAAATTTAATATTTTAAAAGCAACGTGCATGAAGGTGATAGCGACAGCTACTACTTTGAATCTTTGGCGTGCTGGGACCCATTGCAAACCATGGACTCTCCCGTTTACGTTAATTATGATTCTCCACTTTCTTGCACGAGTTTATACGGTTCGGAAATCTAAAAGGGAGAGCATGCCGTGGTCCCAAAATTTGTTCCAGTCAAGATTTATTTCTATATATTTGATGGTGTGTGGGCTCCCGGATATCCACATGGTTAACGTTCTCGCCCTTAGTGCGAGCAGTTCCGGTTTCGATTCTCAGTATTTGGTACTTGTGCAGTACCGTGATAAATATCGGGGAGATACCTTGAATGCAAGAAGTAGCAAGCTTAGGTCATGGGACCCAAAATACAATTGCGATGGGAGCCGATGCGCTGACTAAGCATTACCTAGCTAAAAACCGTTTGAATTTCAATTTTATTTATTGCATTCAAGCATCTGAGGTTCAGGCCGAGCTAAAAGCCCTCTTGCAGTCCTTGGCACTCTACGGAATGTCGTACCAGTAGTTTAGGGTTCAGTTAGTAAACAATAAGACATGATTTTGGGTGTTCGAAAGGTCAGTGTGGCAAATTTTTGCATGACTTGAAAAAAAACGAAATCATGAGTAATATTTTCTCGCCGTGAAAGTCTAAAAAACCTTATTAATATGTCCATCAATACTTTAATTTGTAGCGACAAAAAAGCGAAAAGCCGACCTGGCGGTAGAGCGGTTAGCGGCGGTTATCCGGCGACCTAAAGGTCCCGGGTTCGAATCTCGGCTGGGGTATGGATGTTTGTTTGTGGATTTTAAACTTAACAGCTAAGGTTCTCGAGACGGGCCGAAGTCATTAGTTACTAAAATGGCCCAAAAATACACAATTTACAATTTTTTAGAAAAGCGGAAAATAGAGTATCAGTTACCGGAAACATTCCTCCGGAAATATATAATATATGAGTGCTTAACCTGAAATTAACCTTATAATTCAAAAGTCGATTTTTTTTATTTTTCATTTTTTTTCTGTTTATCATTGAGCATCCCGAAACGAAAAAATAAATCTAAAAAGGAAATTTAACAATCCGTGAGTCATTTCACCTTAACAGTGTTAGTAACGATTGAATTTGTGAAAGTGGATGCCCTGATTTCGGCATTTGCTTGGAAGGCTGCAATAAAACCAAGTAGCACATCCACATCGGCCAATATGATTATATTGGATTTTACGACATCGATCGATATCGTTCAATGACATGGGCCCTACATTGGTCGGCAAACATCTTGGCCAATATCGGGCAACGATATTGATCGACATCGGGGATGACATCGTTCGACATCGATCATCGACATTGTTCAATATCGGGTATTGACATCTCTCAATATCGGTCCTTGACATTGTGATGATTTTTTTTTTACTATTTTTGGAAGGAATTTCTCCTTTTTGTTATAAATTATTTTGTATATTTGGGTTCGCAATCTTACTACTAAGAAGGTGTGCTTAGCCCGCATTAAACATATTCCAAGATAACCAACTATTAATAAAAGATACCGGTAGCCTGGGTAGTATCTAAAGTTAATCCAAATTTATTGTCATCCAAATAGCAAGCTGTCGAGAACATTCAGTGTCCGTCAAGAGTATATAAGGACATGTAATAATGGGTAACAATATCAACAACGGCCATCTCCATTTTCAACAGATACAATTTACATTAGTCACATATGTGATGGCACTTATCTGTAATCACTCCTGCAGCGTTACATTCATAGGGTCTTAATTCTCCCGAGAACCGTTCACATATCATCTATACAAACGATGTAGATCACCAACCATTTGTACTACTAACATCGACCATGTCCAAAAGGAAAAAAGCTAGAAACACAAGTAACAAAGTAAAGAACATAAACTACATATTTTATACCTTTAGGCCAAAATGATTGTCTTTTAAAAGTATGTCGATAAAATAGTTCATTTACCCAAAAGTTCATAACTGTCCATATAACACTTTTTATCTAGGACCACCAACATAAACAAACCAACAAGAACTAGTAAATCACGTTAGAAGTCGTAAAATAAAGTCATTAGTGCTCTAAAGAATACTATTTATCTGTAGCTAAAGCTACATCTCTTCTGTGTGCTATTGGATTGTAACATTTGTCGACCACTGCAAGTTTGTAAAATAATTATATTTTCGATGTTACGTTCACGCTAAGATTTGTTGTTCCACTCAATTGTAATTATTCATGTCTCTTCCGCTTTCAACTTTTTAAAAATATTTTTTTCCAAGAGGTTAAGAGTGAAATGGCCATGATTACAGTGAAACAGCTTCAATGGAAGAAAATGATGTAAAACAAATGTAAATTAATCTAACTCTAACTTCTCCTCTTACGAAGAGGAACCTGTCTTAACAACCATATGGCCTGGAGAGAATACGCTATTTTCTACCACACGAACGAAACAGAAGTGTAAAATGTCCCCCGGTTATAGCGGTGTACGATAACAAGCATAATAAATATTACTATAAATCTTTGTTGGTTTGTCTATGTACTTACAGTGATCAAAGTATCCTCGAAAAAAAAAAACTTTAGCACTTTATTTGTCTATGTCATTCCCGTGAAAGGGCACGCTATTTTTACATTGTAACATGCTTCAACGAGTTAAAGAAAGCTGGCCGCGTACTGACAACAGCATGAAGCTTACCATATTTTATCACCAGAGGGAATAAACATCGGTTAGCCCATATGGATCGACACTGATCAACATAGATATCGGTTAACGACATGGATCGATATGGTTCCATGACGAATGCTCTATTTTCTGATTTTCAGGCTCAAGCGGACCGCTCTCCCGCCCGCATTAACGTTGTGGAGCGATATGGGTCCCATCAGCGGAGTTTGGGCATCGATCCGAGAAGCTTGCAGTAAGAAGATTGCATGCAACTTCCACTAAGTTATTTTATCAACTGTGATGTAATCGTGATATGCACTCCAGGAGAGCTTGACAAAAGTAGATCTTACTTTAAAATACATTATTTTTTGCTGTAAGAACATAGTTGAGGTACCGGTAAATAATATTTATTATCGTAATTAAAATTTAATAGTATATATATATATATATATATCTGTCCATATTTTACGAAATTAAAGCTTGTAAATGTTAAACAAGTACAAAAAGGCAAGTAAGAAAATTTAAGATTATCTGAAATATATTAGTTCTGTTGGTAATTTATTCTACAGATGAAAATGATCCAAGACTTCAAGGTCAAATCTCCTCGTAGTCTTAAATCAGTTTCCTACCTAAAGATAGAGGAATAAGTTGTTTGATTTTCTTCACAAATAATAATAATAATTATTATAATAATAATGCTTGTTATTTACACAGAATTAATCAAGTTGTCATTATGTGGTTATGCACAAATCTCATTCTGAAAAGTATGACAAACATATGTACACCAACACACACACACACACACGAGCTCGCATACACAGACACACATGTGTGCATACGTGGTAAGATATATGGATGGCTGTAAAAATAATATAGGGTATAAGTGAATATGAATTACACACCCCAATAACTTTAGACACTCCCCTTCGACAATATTCCTGGCGTACTCCCTGGTACCAAGTTAGACGTCTTTCTCTAGTGGGTAAGTGTGTGCACAATCACTCCAAATTCACTTCATTTTTTCGAAAAAGAAGGAAAATTTTATCTTGTGAATTTTTATTTTAAAGAAAACGTGTCTATATCAATTAGTCTTAAGCTGATCGTCTTAATATTCATAACTGAAGACTTGCCGTAGAAAACACTGATAGTGCCAAAAGTAAAAAGTTTCAAAACCATATGAAAACGGACATTAGAACCTACATATTCTGCCATCTTTGAGATAACGGTTGGACTACTTACAGTAACGTATTGGACTTTTCGTGTTTACTACTGCATTTGGGATGGGACATACAGTATTTTAATATAGCAAAATAAAATTTGCTGGTTGTGGTACTTTCAGTGTTTTCAACAGCAGGTCTCATTCATAAAAGACGTTACGAAGTTCGATGACAAACTAAAAAATAATGCCAAACTTCTTCCAAAGTTTGACAACTCTGTTTATTACTATTTTTTATATCATGCCAAGGTGAGCAATGTCGAAAACCATTAGCGTCCTACGGTTATGCACTGAGACTAGGAGAAAAGAACTAAAAGCGAGGTGCAATCGTTGGTGCGAAAAAAAATAGCCAACTACCCTGCAACATTTCATACAATGTACGTACTATATATACCTTACTGCGATGTACACTTCATGGATCACCTCAAATATACAATAAACAAATTGTTTCTTGACGTTTGGTAAATGAATTCAGTTAAACTGTTTAAATCATAATTCTAATAAATTGTTAGATAAAAAGTAAGTTCGATGAAGGTCGGGAGATAGCAGGACAATCGCACAATACAAGTTACAAGATTCAGCACATAATTGTGTTAATATTGTGCCAAGCAGGTTTATGAGCGTTAACAAGCAGAAAACAGCTTACTTATATATCAAGGAGAAAATAAGACACTAGTGGCGTTAGCTAAAAGCACCCAACATATTTAAAAATTCGCGTAAGTATTTTACGCCGGGTAGACACTATTATTGCAATTAAAACCGGTAATTTACTTGGTTAGTTCTTTGTGGTCTTCTGTGCTGTGCGTTTGTGTATTATTCAACTTAAGCTATTGTTAAAAATGCCTCTTCATTTTATACTGAGTCAAAAGGGTATTGTGAGTTACTTTTTCACAATAACTATATTTATAGATATGATAAAAGTCTTAGTGGAGGTAATGAAGCTTGGAAGTGCATTGAATACAGGGTTGCTAATTGTGCGGGACGTGCACATACGACAGGTATGGAGGACAACAGTGATATATTATTCGCTTCAACAATGGAAGATATTCACTTAATCATTTGCCTCAACCAGTGGAAGCTGAGAAAAGAATAATTCAGAATCAAGTAAAAAGAACTGCCTCTTCTTGCAACGAACCGCCTGCAAATGTCATCGCGCAATGTACAACTGATATATCTTCAGCAGCTGTAAGTGCTGCACTTCCAAGTATTTCTGCCATGAAGATAAAAGTACAAAGGATAAGGAAAACGGCTGAGATGGTACCAGCGAACCCTGCGGACATCAATAATTTAGTTATTCCCCCTCCTTACCAGGTGACATTAACAAATCATAGGTTTCTCTTGGATGACACTGGGGACGGTCTAAATCGTATACTTATTTATGCAACGGAAAGGAATCTAGATCTCCTCTGTGAATCCCCAGATCTGACATCAGATGGCACTTTCAAGGTCGTGCCGGTATTATTCAAACAACTGTGGATTATTCATGTTTTAAGAAATTATATCGTGGTGCCAGTAGTGTTCGTTCTAATGCAGAATAAACAACAAGCCACGCATCGAAGAGACTTAGATCAGCTGAAGAATCACAGACCCAATCTCAATCCGTAAAGCATTATCACTTATTTTGAAGTTGCCGCAGCAAACGCATTCTTTGAAAACTTTCCTGGAGTGGATATTCGTGGGTGTTTGTTTCATTTCACACAGAATATTTGGCGTAAAATTCAAAGCAATGAACAAATTCTTACAAGATATTTAGAAAATCCAGATTTCGTTCTCAATGTAAGACAATTGGCATATCTTGCGTTCGTTCCGGAGAATGATGTTGAACAGGCATTTGATGCTTTGTGCAGACAGTTCTTTACTGAAAACGCATAGTTATTACAACCTTTAATAGACTATTTCGAAGACACATGGATTGGCCGTCCTCAAAGCGGCGGTAATAGGCGTCAATCCGTTCACTTATATGGTCCATCAAATGGAACCAACATGAAGGAACTCAAGCAAATCTCCAGAGAACAAACAACGATATCAAAGGATGGCATAGAAAATTCAGTGCTTTTCTTAGAGCCCATCACATCAGTATATTTAAATTCATTGACGGACTGAAGAAAGAGCAAAGGATGAATCAAGTACAAATGGAGCAGGTAGTTGCGGGACAAATTCTGCATGCCAGTCGGAAAAAGTACAGTGAAGTAAGAAGACGTGTACGCGCTATTGTTGAAGATTACGGTCAAAGACCCTTGGAAAACTTTCTTCGGGGCTTGGCTCATAATTTTCAATTTCAAACTTTGTAAATGTGTAAAGTGACGTCAATCGCTTTGTGAACAGAAAAAAAAAACTATGTCAAAATTGATTTTCTTAAAATGGTGCTGTTTCTGTTGATAGTTTCATAACTTGCACTTATTTTTTTTAAATATAATTTTGAAACTGTGTAAAATGGGAGATACTTCCACCAAACTGTAAAGTAGGGGAAAGTTGATCAAACTAAAGTGCCTCACATTTCCAAGTATTCATTTTATTTTGTATTGTAACAGATATATCAATATATAGATTAGCTAAAATTTACACATTCGCTCACACGTTTCTCCCACTGAACTAAGAAACATGAAACTTTGTGATATTCAACACTGTTTCGTGTAAGCAACTTTAGGGTTTTTCACCTCAATGTGCACAACACGTTTGCAAAAATAAAATTTTAATGTTTGTAAAGTAGCTCTATTTTACCCTTTTGTATAATCGTTTACATTTTAAATCTGCCATTTATTTGTTTAACCTTTAAGGCTGTTTCTAGAACAACGACGGTTTTCTTTCGTTGCATTAAGTTATTAACCCGGCACCGGGCGCGTGGTGAGGTAATCCCTAACTCCTTGCTTTCGCCATGTCCTACTGCGCAATAGTTATGCGCACGTGTATATCCTTCAAGGTATTCCAAGTTCACTATTTTTCGCGTCAGTCTGCAACTGCTGCTTGTTGATGAAGAATCGTTGTTTTAGTTATCAGTTTATTGTTGGAAACTTTGAAGTTCAGTGAGATTTTAACTCACCTTGCGCCCTGTTACGTTACTATTTCTGGCATTGTTGAATACTACAAATATATTGAACTATGTATGACGAGACTGCACAAAAAGTGTTGCAATGGATGGATGAGGTGGAAAAGGAGATGACCAGAAGGGAAGATGCAGGTGAAAATGCAAGTGAGATAATGGGCAGTTGCAGTGATAATGAAGGAGATGTTGAACAAATTGATCAAAATAGCGAAAGTTAGTTTTCAGGAATAGAAACAGAACCCGATGTTGTAAATTCTGACCAAGTAGTAAGAGATAGACCTATATACACAGGGAAAGATGAAGTTACCACGTGGGATGTACACTGCAGAAACACGACACATAAAACTATGCATAAGAATCTCGTGAGACATCTACCAGGTGTCAGAGGACAAGCACGAAATGTAAAATCGCCAATGGAAGCATGGCTTTTATTTTTTCCTCAAGACACTATAAAACGAATTGTTGAATATATGAATCTAAAATTAGCAGAAATACGTGTAGGAATCACCCGTGAAAGAGATGTTCGTAACACTGATTATGAAGAAATGTTAGCTCTATTAGGTTTGCTGTATTTATCGAGTATGATGAAGAATTCTCGTTTGAATCTAGAAGACGAAAACTGACGGAACAGCCCCAGAATTGTTTCGTTTGGTCATGTCTCAGAAACGGTTTTGTATGCTTTTACGCGCTCTTCGTTTTGATGACATCAACACCAGACAGCAAAGAAAAGAAGAAGACAATTTAGCTCCAATACGGACATTATTTGAAGAATTCGTATTGAAATGTATGGCCTACTGGACACCTCATGAACATGTAACTGTTGATGAAATGCTTGAATCTTTCAGGGGGAAAATGCTCTTTTCGATGTTCCATGCCAAATAAACCGGCATAGTACGGTATCAATATATATTCCTTAGCGGACGCGCATGTCTACTACACAATGAAAATGGAGATTTATCCGGGGGAACAACAGCCACGAGGACCCTACTGTTCAGGACAACAGTGCACATGCAGTTGTGAAACGTCTCATTGAACCCATTACTAAATCTGGCAGGAATGTGACAACAGACAATTTCTTCACATCAGTTCCTTTAGCTCTAGATCTTCTAAACAATTACGGCCTAACACTGCTTGGAACTCTAAGGAGTAACAAACCACAGATTCCTGTTGAGTTACTGAGTACAAAGGGAAGACCACCTTTTCCAAGCATGTTTGCTCATGGAGAAGACAAGTTACTTTGTTCATATGTGCCAAACAGAAGAAAAAAAATATTATTACTTTCCACAATGCATGAAAGAGAATACATAGATGAAGCAACAAAGGAGCAGGCTAAACCCGAAACCATTGCATTTTATAATATGACGAAGGGTGGTGTAGACTGCGTGGATGGGTTGAAGAGTCTCTACACGGTTGCCAGAAAAACTAACAGGTGGCCGTTATGTACCCTCTACACACTCCTCGATATTGATGCTCTAAACAGATACATCATATATAGATTTAACTGTGAAAATGTTGATGCAAGGAGACTCTATCAGAAGAAATTAGCAATGGAACTCTGCAAGTCCTATCTCACTAGAAGAGCAACAATAGCATGCTTGCCTACACTTTTGCGATCACAGATAAGAAGGATCTTGGGTGACCTGTGCACTCCGAAGTACCAACAGGATATGGTGATAAAAAGAAATGTGGCTTCTGTCCCAGGAAGAAAAATCGTTACACCAAAACATGTTGTGCAGACTGTCTTGTCCCAGTGTACAAGGAGCACGCGCCAGCAGTTCTCTGTTTCAAGTGCCGAGGGCGTGAACAACGTGAAGACAGTGAGTGATAACTAGAACATTCCAAAAGGATTTTCTCAGTTTGAGTAAACAAGCTGTTAACCATTTTGTTTATTTCTTCTGATTTTGTGTTTTTTCTACATTATTCAACATTGAAAATTATTGAATTGTTTTTGTTGTGTAGTGATATCAATAGACAAGGTAAAATACCCTGCATATGTGACTAAAATATTCTAAAGTTGTAAAGATAAAATAAAACTCACCAATTAAATCTTAAACTGTATTAATAAGAGGACTTTTTCCATTTATTTCATAGGTGAGAGAAAATTTCACCACGCCTCCACTTCCGTCCCTAATAACCACGCGCCCGGTGCCGGGTTAATCTTGATGGTCTGCGTGCGCACCTGTTTAAGGCCATATTAAGACTGTGTCTAGAGCAAAGACGGGTTTCTGTCTTTAGTTTAAGTTATTAGCCTCGAAGGTTAATTTGCAAGTCTGTGCATCACTAGGTCATATAGAGTTGCTTCTTTGTTTATACATCACTGCCATTCTTGGATTACGTTACAAACAGTAAAATTAACTACTTACGGGTCTTTCTTTAGTATACGTCGGGTGCTGCTTTCGAAGGCGAGGCGACTTGAAGTTCATAATCTAACTTAACC
The DNA here is from genome assembly GCA_022664845.1 of Lepisma saccharinum. Classification (NCBI taxonomy): domain Eukaryota; kingdom Metazoa; phylum Arthropoda; class Insecta; order Zygentoma; family Lepismatidae; genus Lepisma; species Lepisma saccharinum. Next base: position 17,629 of record JAGDQP010017841.1, on the reverse strand, counting down.
CAACCTAAACTCTGTTAGTTAATAACGTGTCACTATAACTTTTCTATTGCGGTTAATGGATTGGAAACTGTAAGAGATTTGGTTGAGGAAAAGAACACTGAACTGCACGATGGATTCAGTGTACTGACTGAATAGAACCGAAGTCGGCCCCGAAATCACTGTTCAAGAGGAGTGATTACTCCGTTGGAAACGTTTAAAAGTAAAATTGAGATTTTCTTCTATAACACCATAATATTTATATCGTTTTCTACACAGATAAGTAGAAAGAGATGGCCTATGGAGGTACAGAGTGAAACTATTGCCTCATTGGCACAGTTTTCTGGCTTAGATCTAAGCGTAGAATCAGGAAACTACAGTGGGAAAGTAGGTTAATTATTCAGTAATAACTATTTTTCGGGGGGAATTAATTTAGGAGATATGCTTTAGAAGACGCTCCAGGGATGATAATAGTACCTGTATTATTTAATTCTCCATATTGGCTACTTTTGTTACACGGTATCGGAATACTATTTTAGTTATTCTTTACACGGGTGTTCCGACCAAAGTTTCCAGGGGCAAGGTGAACCAATCGTGGTTCGCCATTGGATGTCCTGTAAATGCAGACTACAGTGCAATTACACTTGAATCCTATCCCAAGACAAGACAATTAGCATTCCTGTAGACTATATTTGTCCATTTTCTCCTTACATATTCTATAAATGTGCTTTCAACCACTCTTTTTTCGACGAATATAAGGAATACTTCCCTTTCTAGCAAAACTTTGATCCAAAATCATTCCTTTTCACTTTTATCTGCACGACATTACAATTATCACGCTATTTCCTAGTTGTAAAACAGGTCTGGAAGCATAAAATGCACGTAAAATCCATTTTGTACACATTCTGAACACAAAAATTACGCATTATTCTTCCTTTTACGGATTATAATTAAGTGAAATTGAATAGAAACATCCTGATTGACATGTCAAATTTTGACATTGATGTACGATTTAAAGTTTAAATTTATGAAGAAGTTAAGTCATAAATTGACCACATTTTTACACAGTTTATTAGGCTATTTTTTTTCTTTATTTTTGTTCCATTTTTTGTTCGAATTGAAGAACGGGAAAAGTGGGGAACTTTGAATATATAAGCAATTTTCTACATGTACCGTATTTTCTCTCTAAGAAGCTTATACACAACCATCGTGAACTAAGAGCTGGATGGTGTCGTGCATTGGACTTCGGAGCAGCACTTGGGAGGCAGGCAGGTTCGAGTCCTGCTGTCGGCAGTTTCGAACGAGATTTTTCCCGTGTTTAGCAACATTCTGATGGATAACTTGCTCAACATTTATCGAATATAACCCTCTCCAATGAAGTATAGAGTGATATTAAAGTAAGACGCTTACCTGAATTATATACAAATAATAAAATATACACTGTATGGACAAAAACTTTGTGTCATATTAACCACTGAATGTTATCATAATTATTTATTTAATTTAAGTAAAATGTCAATTTCATAAACTAATACCACCTCCTCCTACCACATGCTCTATAAACTCTTCGTGAAGCGGAATGTCTAGTAAAAATCTCTTGGAAAGTATGTAACAATCATTTGCGAACACAGCTAAGCGAAAACATCAGGCAACGCACGTAAACGTAGAAAAATCCCCCTAAGAAAATCCTGAGTATTGTGTTTGTATCAATAAAATGTTAATTTGATGTACTATTATCACCTCGTTCTACCACATGCACTGTAAACACTTGGTGGAGCGGATTATGGGGTATAAAATCAGGGAACACATCGCAACGCATGTAAACACTACAAAAGCCTTCCTAAGAAATCCCGAGGATTGCACGAGGATCCTACTGATAATATTAGATTCATATTCAAATTTATGTTTACACTTTCGCCAATGCCTTACATAACCAATGCCCCAATGCTTTCAATTTCAGTGCACTATTTGCATTAGCTTTCGTATAATGTTGCGCGCGCAGTCCATCGTTGCTCTTGAAATTAACCTGCGAGGTTAATAACTTAAAGAAACGACAGAAAACATCGTTGCTCTAGACACGCCTTCTGGTGGCGTCATGGTAATGTATTAGCAGAGGGAAAATTTTTATCTCTAGAGATTGCTTTGTAATCTTCATTAAACTGAGTAAAAATATCTTCTTTGTTTGATACAATCTACGCTTTTTTTTTTTTTAATTTTATTCTGTAAAAGCGATTTGGAAGTCTCTTCTTGCTTCACTCCTGGGGATCTTTTAACCAGGGCCCTTTTGTCGCGGGGCCCTTTTGGCCGTGCCTTTCTGACGTGACACCCGATAATATGTACTGCGGTGATTTGTACTATCAATGGATTGCTCGTCGATGACTTGGTGTCCAAGATTTGACGTGTAACCATGTTTCGGAGTCCACTTTGTCAAAAGCTGTAGGTCCCGCAGAACTTCTCACCATCTCGTTTAGGGCATTATTTAGAATTCAATCAATCACTACTTACTGAAAGAATGCCCAATGCTATATAGCTGCTTCGTGACGCAATATTACAACTTCTCGGGACATTCCAGTCGAAACTAGCAGCTAGTTTGTATCTACAACCTGCGTAGATTCTCGCAACGGAATTTCAGCTAGGTTTCGATATGAGCTCACTGACAATTTCTTGCAAGGACGGAACCTACAGTTGAAGGGAAAATAGGTTCGGAACCACTCCGTTCAATAGACTCTCATGGCACATGAACGAGTGCTTACGTCTTGACTAACCGGTGTTTACCTTCAGCAAAGGTACTTATCTTAAAGTTTGTTTCGGGAGGTCCAGCACCTTCAGGGCAAGTCCGAGGTCTATCTGGGGTGAAATATACGTAAAATCCATATAAGGTTTACTGCAGGGACGTATTTAGGGGTGAATCCATGGCGTTCGGACCCCCCCCAAATAAAACCCAGAGTTTTATGGAGAAATAGTATAACTTCAGGCGTAATTATACATGTTTAATATACATTTCATTCCCAGATACACCTTGAACTTTCCCGCCGAAAGCCTCTGGACCCCTCCCAAAATGAAATTCTGGATACGTGCCTGGTTTACTGTATTAAGCCTAACTCATTTTACAAATAATAATTTTGGAGGAGGGTCCGGATCCTCTGAACCAACCAAATACGCCCGTGGTGATGAGTGATGAAGAAGGGCTGCGGTGTGGAAGGAGACACTATCAAGCCAGTGTTTCATTCAAGGACGAAGGTAAAGCAGAAGTGACTTCTGTTGATTGATTGATTGATTTAAAAAAATATATACATTTTTGCACACTTTGCACCAACATTCCACTCTCTATCTCGTGATTTACAGTTGAAATGGGAAGGACATTTTTGTATACGACCTTTCTACAGGACATAGATTCTTCTAGCAATATTCCAAGCGTTCCATATGATCTCACTGATGGTTTCCTTAGAAGTTTAAAAGTTTGTTCTCATATTCCGTTCCTTAAAGGGTTTTTGTCACCCTTACCCCCGGAATACCCCGGAGATATCGAATCGAGAAAAGAAACTAAGATGATGAATGAATTGAAACGAGGCCCTTTGGAAGGAGGCAAACTTTTAATGCCGTAATTAATCCTTCTAAGTTCCAAAGAACATGTGTGCCAAATTTATTCGAACTATTTTATATAATACGTAGATGTCAATACTTCAAATTAATGCGTGTTAAATTTTGACGTGTAATTTTGTCAACACTGAAGTGCTCGTAATGGCCTTAGGTTACACTAGAAGTTGTTCCCTGATTCAGTACAAAATATTTCGTAACTTTAATACACGTTCACTTCGTACATCTTTGAAAAGAATTACTAGAAACTAAGGAAGAAGGAACCAGATGAAAGTGAGTTTCTCTCTCTCTTCGTCTGTAATGTAACAAAAGTTGTTGTGACACATGGAAAGTCATGCATAATCTTTCACGCATGAAGAATTACATCTTGTCATGAGATATTTAAAGAAACGAAAGTTACTTTTGTTTTCTTCCAAAGTTAAGAAATAATTTTAGCAATTTCTCAAGAATCTATTGATATTAAATGTCAAACACTAGACAAACTTTCATATTCAGGTTAATGTCAGTTAAGAACGAAATTTAAAACCAGCACCCGTAGCTCAATTGGCAGAGCTTTGGTTTGGCATTCTCGAGAATCTGGATTCAATTCCAGCAGCCGGCCCTAATGACAGTTCTTACCATGGATTTTACCCAGCCACACCAGGTTAATGCCAGGATGGTACCTTCGAAGTTAGGCTCTGGTCGACTTCCTTCCCACATCCTATTAACACCCATATCCCGGCCTAAGCCGTAGTTACTTATTGAATTGAATTAATTTATGGTCTTTAGAAATCTTTGGCTCAGACCTGGATAGGCTGAAGGAAAGGTTTGGGAAGGTAGAGGCTAGGGCCTTACTTAAAGTGCCGTCCCAGCATTCACGTGCTGAAACTGAGGAAAAGCTTTGAAAACATCAGACAGGGTGATCGACCGTGTGGTTAGAAACCACGCGCCTATCCACTGCCGTAGTTGACTAAATGTCATAAATTAAATTCAAATTCGAGAACGAAGTTTCAAAGCAATCTACTTTCTTCAAGAAAACATATGGAATTAAAGCTATACCTCCAACAATATTAAAATTAATTATAAGTAGATATTATACTGATATATATATTAATTATAACTGGCTCCATTTTTCCCAGGATAGAATTCAATGGCGAATGTTTGTTACTGCAGCGATGAACTTGCGAGTTTCGTAAGTCATAAAATTAGTTAAATAACCTGATATTATGGTATTAAAATTTTTTTAGGATCTCTGACAATTCGAATTAAAACTTATCACATCATTTTACGAAGCCAGTGATCAGTTATATATTTCATCGTAAATAATGTATTAATAACGATATATCACATTTTTATATCTGTGTCATCATTTAAATCCGGGTTGGAGTTACTGGTCTCCCACCAGGCGCCTCCCCAGCTGGCGGATAGGGGATTGCCGACCAGATATGGTGGGTACCGGAAATATTCTGAGGCGGACCAAAACCAGTACTGATGCCTTGCAGTTAGTAGAGGGATCTACAAAGGCTAGGGGAAGATAACGCCGAACGAAAATATCATGGTGAGGGGAAGCAGCATCACCATTACCACTCTGAGGCTGAAGATGAATGACATCGGCAAGGCTCAGAGATGTACAGAGGACGACATTTTGAATGTCTACCTTTACTACGAGGTCGTAGAGCTGACAACTCTACACCGCTGAAACATGTCAAGAAATAGAAACATGGTTCACGCATTCTCCTGTGGTAAAATATTCCGGAGGTAAACTAGTCCCTCATGCGGATCTCCGGGTGGGGACTGCTTCAAGGGGCTCCAAGAACAGGATTAAGAAAGACCTTAAAATTGGAACATGGAGCGTACGAACATTATACCAAACGGGCTCTTCAGGTGGCGGTACGCGAGACCGAGAAGTACGAGCTAGACACATTAGCGATACAAGAAGTTTGGTGGGAGGGTCAAGATAGCATCCCACAGGGCAAGTACACTTTCCACTACGGGGGAACACAGTCTCACGATTTCGGAACAGGATTCCTCAATAAGAACAGTATCCTTCAGGCGGTTCAGAATATAGAGTTCGTAAACGAAAGATTAACGTACGTTACGATACGTGCTCGATGGGGCAATACGGTTTAATAAAACGTCTGTGCTCCGACCGAGGCGGCTATTGATAACGACAAGGATATATTCTACGATGAGCTAGAAAGGCTGTTTGACCGAATGCCAAAGTATAATTCGAAAATTGTGTTGGGTGATTTCAATGCAAAGGTAGGGAAGGAAAAAAAATATAGACCTACTATAGGCAAATACGGCCTTCACGAAAAGACCTACAACAATGGAGAAAGACTGATAACTTTCGCGATTTCGAAAAAACTACTGTAGAGAGCACGTATTTTGAACACAAAGACATACACAAATGCACATGGGTATCTCCGGACGGCAAAACTCTCAACCAGATCGATTACGTATTAGTAGACAGACGAAGATACACCAGCATAATGGATGTTAGTTCGTACTGAGGAGCGGAAGGTGACACCGACCATCAATTAGTGATCACAAAAGTAAGGGAAAAGTTATGCATCGCGAACAGAGAAATGAAGGGATCAAACAAAACAACTGAAATTCGAAGTAAAACGATTAAATAATCCGAGCATAAAAGCAGATTACCAACTCGAACTCTCAAATAGGTTCGAAATTCTAGCCGACTCGAGTAATAATAATGATATTAATAATGAAATTGTTGTAAGTAAGATGTGGGAGGCCATTCGTGAAACAATTAAGGACGCAGCGAAGGAACGTGTAGGTGAGAAGAAACAACAGAAAAACAAATCTTGGTTTGATGAAGAATGCGTTAAGCTTCATGAGGAACAAAAGCAAGCAAGGCAAGGATGGCTAAGTAATAAAAAAGAAGCAAATACCAACCACTACAGTAACGCGAAACGAAACGCCACACTCGGGTTCAGAAACAAAAAACGAGAATATTTGACGCTGAAGATTCAGAGGATAGAGCAAAACGGGAAGACAACATACGAGAACTATACAAATTGGTAAACTCGTTAAGAAAAAGTTACCAGCCGAGGTTAGGAATGATTAGAAATGAACGTGGAGATCTTCAGGCGGATCCGACTAAAATTGTAGATGTATGGAAAAGTTACTTCGACAAACTTCTTAATGTACACAACGGGGAACAAGCAGAGGGATTTGAAATCCAAACCGCAGAACCGTGGATCAAGATCGAAATGTCGGTAAAGAAATTGAAAAATTTCAAATCACCAGGAATAGACATAATTCCAGCGGAATTAATTAAAGCAGGAGGAACGGCACTAATCAAGGAACTACATAAATTGATAAGTGCTATATGGAGGAAGGAGGAGCTCCCAAAGGATTGGAAAACCTCAACAATAGTTCCGATTTACAAAAAAGGCGATAAATCGGACAATAATAATTACCGCGGAATATACTTACTTCCAACCTGTTAGAAGGTATTAAGTAATATTCTGTTAATACCTCTAAGTGTATAAGTAGATGAAATAATTGGAGATCACCAATGTGGACTTAAAAGAAATAGATCAACGTTGGACCAGATTTTTGCCTTGAGACAAATTTTGGAGAAGAAATGGGAATACAATGGGACGGTTAATCAGCTATTCATTGATTTTAAGAAAGCATATGATTCTATCAAAAGGAAAAAGATATACAGTATCCTGATACGATTTGGAATTCCGAAACAATTCGTTCAACTAGTGAAGATGTGTCTCAGCGACCCCATAAGCAGAGTACGGATAGGTAATAATAATATATCAGATAGTTTCAGGATTCGCAACGGATTGAAGTAAGGCGATGCCTTTTCCCCACCACTGTTTAACTTTGCGTTAGAATATGGGATTTTAAAAATTAAAGGGGACAAAAAGGGACTATCATTGAATGGTTTGAATCAACTGTTTGTATACGCGGATGATGTGGATTTAATTGGAGACGATATAGATGCTTTACAAAGCAACACCGATGTCTTAGTAGAAGCGTGTGATGAGACAGGTCTACAGGTAAACATAGATAAAACAAAATACATGATAACAAGCCGATACACAGAGAATGAAGGAAATAAAAGGATAAGAATTAGGGATGAGGTCATAGAGAAAGTAAACAAATTTAAATACTAGGGAACATACGTAACAAGCAAAAATGAGATCACGGAAGAAATAAAAAGTCGCTTAGTATCGGGGAATGCATGTTTCTATTCTGCCCCAAAACTCTAACATTACGATTAATATCAAGGAAATTGAAACTGAAAATATACAGAACGGTTATTCTGCCGATAATACTTTACGGTTGGGAAAGTTGGAGTACGACCCTAGCAAATGAACATAAATTACGTGTATTTGAAAATAAGGTTTTGTGAAAGATATACGGGCCGAAACGCGACCAGATAACTGGAGAGTGGAGGAGACTTCATAATGAAGAACATTCGGATGGGTGAAAAACGATTATATTCTATCCTGGTTTTAAGGCCGGATGGAAGAAGGCCATTGGGAAGACCGAGACGCCGTTGGGAGGACAATATTAGAAGAGATCTTCGAGAAGTAGGTGTTCGTGATGAAAACTATCTTGATATTGCCCAGGATAGAATCCAATGCCGAACGTTTGTTACTGCGCAATGAACTTGCGAATTCCATAAGCCATAGAATTAGTTAGTCAGCATTTAAATGAGATTATTCGGTTTGTAGTTTTTGCAGAGTCAAAAAAGCGAACTAGTTTTCTCGGCTTAATTTTCCATAATCAAAATTGTTTTCTTTGATACTTGCAAATTTGGCATTTGAAGCCACTATATCATTTTATTATCTTATCGTCTTAGTAAATAATATTTATAGCTGGATTTTATAACATCCACTTTTAAGCTTCAGCAGCACAAGCTGGGAAGTCTTGTATTATCGCTCTGTCCGTCTGTCAATACATTTCATACAAAGGTAGCTGAAGTGTCGTTCAAAAATCTCTGTGATACCTTTTCAATTACATTTTGGTCATCCAAATTGGATGCTTCCTGATGAAGCCTGGAAGTTGAACATGTGCACAGTCCTCCTATTGTAGTCATTTTATGATAATTAGGTAAAATAAATCTTAAAAACGTGAAATTTGGTACTCATATAGTACATTCCACCCAAATAACGTACTAAAAGTTACCAAATATCAAACTTGTGTTACGGCCACCAACTTGGAAAAAGGGGGCAGAATTCAGTTTTTATTTCAATTTTCGCGGAAACTAAGCATCACATCGAAAAATGTTTCAAATGAAGTTTGTTCAGCATAAAATTATTAATCCTTTTTGTGATTACCGTTTCTCAATTTAACCAATCCTAAAGCCACAAAATAAAATCAAACGAAAAATATTTTCTTTTTTCAGAAGCCAAAATCTTTAGATCAGTTTAAAGAGTTCTTAAAAGCATGGGATCTGGTATATAGGAGGAACTTAGCCAACCACGTAACATATGAAAAGTCTCCAAAATCAAAGTTGTGCTACGACTGTCATCTTGGAGAATGATGGCCAGTATTTAGCTATTTCCAGTTTTCACATAAGCTATGCAGCACTTCAAAAAATGTTTTAAATTAGTTTGTTCAGCACAAGATTACAAATCTTTGCGGCTAAGGCAATTATTTTCATCGACTCAGAAGCAACAAAATGGCACTGCTTGTCATAAAATCCTATTTTCATTTAGCATTTTTTTAATATGAAAGTAGAAATTAATGACAACATAAACTGCTCGCAAAAGTTTTCTCTAAACTTACTACACAATTTTTCTGTGAAGCAATAATATAAATAATGACTTCAACACACAAAATGTATGCACTAAGATCTAAATATCATAAAATAGCAAGTAACCCTCACTTAAATTTAAATGTTTAAAAAATATCGAAAAGTTATTATAGTTATTAAATACTACTAAAAGCTGGTAGTTACAGTATACTTTCATGAAGCTGTCAATATACTCAATTTAATATATTTTTATTTATAAAGCTTTTCAGACATACAGATGAGAACTATTTGCATACAATTGCCTTTTAACTGATGGTTAGTTGACTGAAAGTTACTGAGAACGGAGCAAAGGTTGGCAATGGATTTAGACAATTTCGCCATCTATGGGGCTGTTCAGAAAACAGCAGAATATAGAATAGCGCAGTAAATTTTAAACAAAATGCGCATCAAATTAGCTACTTGCGGAATTAAGAAATGTGAGAGTTAGATTCTAATAAATATATGTGGAATTAGTAAATAAGGAAATAAGTATACGTATTTGTGAACAGGTGACTGAGACAGAGAGAACAAAATAAATGTTGCCTGTGCAGTTAAATGCATGTTGTTTCTGTGTGTATACTGTTTATCTATATGTTGACCTATCTATCTATCTATCTATACATACATACATTTATATATCATCATCATCATCATCATATTCAGCCGTTTTCTATCCACTGCTGGATGAAGGCCTCCCCCTTTTCTTTCCACATATCTCGGTCTGCTGATATCCTCATCCATTTAGCTCCTGAAAAACGCTTGATTTCATCTACCCATCTTACATTTGGACGTCGCCTCGGTCGTTTCTTTTCTCTAGGAATCCACTGTAGTACATTTGTCGTCCACCTTCCATCTGTTCGTCTAGCTATGTGACCGGCCCATTTCCACTTCATCTTCTTCGCAATCTTGATTACATCCTCTACCTTTGTTTGTGCGCGAATCCATTCATTTCTCTTCCTGTCCCTCCTGGTTATTCCTAGCGTGCACCTCTCCATTGCTCTTTGTGTGACTCTCAATCTTTGAGTCGTTTGCGCATTCAATGTCCAAGTTTCGCAGCCGTACATCATTACAGGTAAGACACATTGATTATAAACTTGGCGCTTCAGACACATTGGAAGTTTGCTTTTGAAAATAAAGTGTGGTCTTCCAAAAGAACTCCACGCCATTTTACATCTTCTATTTATTTCATCATTCAACTTTGCATTCGATGTTTTAAGCTGGCCTAGGTAAACATACTCATCAACTATGCTTATTGTCTCTCCGTTAATCTTCACTTCCTTTTTTGCAGCATGTTGGTTGTACATTACTTTTGTTTTACTTAAGTTCATTTTAAGGCCTATTTTCGAACTCTCGTTACTCACTTCTTCCAATCTGGTTTGTAGTTCTTCTGCACTTGAAGCAAACAGGACTATATCATCAGCGAACCGTAGATGATGAAGATATTCGCCATTAATTTTAATTCCAACTTCATCCCAGTTTAATTTCTGGAACACTCTCTCCAGGACCTCACAAAACAGTTTTGGAGAAATTGAATCTCCTTGCCTTACCCCTTTTCCAACTTTAAATTTTTCACTGTCTTGATGCAGCCTAATGACAGAAGTGGCAGTCGAGTAAATGTTTCGCAGTAACTTGATGTATGCACTTTCCATGCCTTGATGTTCAAGTGATTTAAGTACTGCTGACAAGGAGACCGAATCAAAAGCCTTCTCAAAATCTATGAATCCCAAACATAGTGGAAGTTCATATTCATTAATCCTTTCCATAACTTCATTTAGTGTTTGTATGTGGTCCATTGTGCTAAATCCACGACGAAATCCGGCTTGTTCCCTTCCCTGATTAAAATCCAAGTCTCGTTTAATACGATTCAAAATAACTTTGGTGAACATTTTGTATAGGACTGACAGTAAACTAATTGGTCTGTAGTTATCGACGCGTTCTTTGTCCCCTTTCTTGTACAACAAAATGATAACGGCATTGTTCCAACTTCTGGGTATTTCTCTCTTCCTCAGGCACATAGAGAATAATTTAGCAACTTCCTCTTTCATTTTTTCCCCTTCCCATTTAAACATCCCTGCTGTGAGTCCATCTTCTATTGATGATTTTCCGTTCTTCATCCCTCGAAGTACTTTATCCACTTCTTTCATTACGTCTGGGGCATCAACATCAATTTCTTCTAAATCTTCATTTCCTAGCTCTTCCTCGGAGTAATATAATTCTACACAGAAATTTTCAAATATGTTTATAATTTCTTCCTTATATCGTGTTACGGTCCCGTCTGGCCTCTTAACGGCAATTATTTGCTTTTTCCCTATCATGAGCTGCTGTTTGGCTTTCTTCAGGCTCTTGTTTTCCTCGATTGTATTTCTAACAAGATTTTCGTTATATCTTCGTACACCCTCTTTTATTTTCTTTCTTACGGTTTTATTTAGTTCTATGTACTCAATCCTCTTTATGCAATTTTCCTCTTCTTTCATTTCCCTTCTTTTCTTCATCAAGAGCTTAGTTTCTTCTGAGATTTTGCTCTCTTTTTTTCTTTCTGGTACCTACTATCTCCTTGGCTGTTTTTCTTATTTTCTCAGTCAGTATTTTATTTCTGCTATCGATGTCTTCTTCATCCTCTAACTCTTCCAAGGCGCTGAATCTGTTGCTTAGTTCTATCTCGAATGTCTGTCTGTGTTTTCCAAGATTTTCCAGATCTAAAACTGACGGTTTTCCTCTGATAAGCTTTTTTCTCTCTAGTCTAGTATTTAGTTTCAGCTTACATCTCACCATCCTATGATCACTCGATATTTTGAAACTGTTTAGAACAGACACGTCTTGCACAATTGCCCTGTTATTTGATAGAACGTAGTCTATTTCGTTTTTGGTCCCATTTGGGCCTTTCCATGTCCACTTCCTCCGGGGCGGTTTCTTGAAAAATGTATTGGAAATCAACAGTCTGTTGGCTTCTGAGAATTCCACTAACTTTTCTCATCTCTTGTTTCTTTTGCCAAATCCAAAGTTTCCCACTTTCGTGTCACTGCTCTGCTTGGTTCCTACTTTCGCATTGAAGTCTCCCATTACGATTTTGTAATGCGATTTGCTACTATCCAAAATCTTCTGGATCTCCTCGTATATGTCTTCGACTTCCTCCTCCGAGTGCAAGGTTGTTGGAGCGTACACTTGTATAATTTCCATACTGTTCCTCTTGTTAATTTTTATTACTACCCGTGCGATTCTGTCTGAAATTCCTTCAATTTCTGTGATTCGTGACTTCGGGTCTTTATTAATTATAAAGCCAACGGCTGTCGCTCTTAACAGCCAACGGCTGTTCCTTTGAAGTAGAACGTGTGCCCTGATGGTAGTTCCAACTGTTCTTCATTCTTCCTCCACACTTCTGATAGTCCTATGATGTCCCACTTAATCCTCTTAAGTTCATTCTGCAGTTCCACTAATTTGTCCTCCCCTGCAAGTGACTTACAGTTGAGGGTCGCCACGTATAGGTCCGTTCGAGTTGCCGTGTCGGTGTCCTGGCAGTCTACAGTCCAAACCTGGGCACTTTGACAATGTGACTTCCTGCAGGATTGACCGCTGCCGTTGCCAGCTGCATTCCGTCTTCCGGGCAATGAGGCCTCCGAGGCTGTTTCCTTGCTTGTACCATCATATGTAAAGAAAGGAGGGGTGCTGTCATTTGACTCACCACGCTGTCAGCTAATGCGGGTTGGTGAGCAGCCCATCCATGTTCGTTCGCCAAGCAGTCCCGGTTTCCCGGTCCTGTTCCGGTTTCCCGGCCACATTTATATATATATATATATATATGAGCAGTAGACCAACTCCTCCCTTCGGGGAGAGGCCTCATCCACTAGTGGATTGAATATGGCTGTGATTTATTATTATTATTATATATATAAAAGGCATCCACCTTTTCTTTCCACATATCACGGTCTGCTGCTATCCTCATCCATGTAGCTCCTGAAAAACGCTTAATATCATCTACCCATCTTGCATTTGGACGTTGTCTCGATCGTTTCTTTTCTCTAGGAATCCAATTTAGTACATTTTGTCGCTCACCTTCTATCTGTTCGTCTAGATGTGACCAGCCCATCTCCACTACATCTTCATCGCAGACTTGATTATATCTTCTACCTTTGTTTGTTCGCGAATCCATTCATTTGTTTTTCTGTCCCTCCTAGTCATTCCTATCATGTACCTCTCCATTGCTCTTTGTGTGACTCAATCTTTAAATTGTTTGCGCATTCAGTATCCAAGTTTCAGAGCCGTACATCATTACAGGTAAGAGACATTGATTATAAACTTGACGCTTACACCACACTGGTAATTTGCTTTTGAAAATAAGGTGTAGTCTTCGAAACGAACTCCACGTCATTTACAGCTATTTCATTCATCAGTCAACTTGGCATTAGAGATCTTGAGCTGGCCCATGTAAGCATACTCATCAACCATGCCTATTTTCTCTCCTCTAATCTTTATTATTTATTTCTTTGCAGCATGTTGATTGAGCATTACTTTTGTTTCACTTAAATTCATTTTAAGGCCTATTTTCGAACTCTCATTACACAGCTTTTCCATTGTGGTTTGTAGTTCTTCTGCACATGTAACAAACGGGACTAACAGGACTAACACAAATATGGTGGCATGCAGGCGGATACTAATAGCGACATGTCGTGTTATGAATGACATGCTTGTTGCTAAACCACGGACAGTGTGTTACGCGAGCGAAGGCGTGTTAATTAATGTCAGGTTAGATTTTTATAATTATACGCGATGGACATGACGCTTAACACACTCCATGTACTTGCTCGCAAGTAGCTAAATAGTTCCAAATACTTTTCCCTCTATCACTCATTTAAGATCTCAAAGGCTCGAAATTTCACTTCCACACACGTTGACAGTGAAACTTTTCTCCTGTAAATTGTTTACAGGATATAAAATAAAGTGTACCATCAGTTTGTGAAGAACATTTATACGAGCACTATGCAGCAATTGATGTTTTTTCTTGGCAATTCAAAACCACTAGATCACTTCAGGTTTTCTACTGAAGGGGTACGAAAATGTACACCGACGGTTGGGTTCACTTTACTTTATGACCCGCATAAAAATGTAAAATTTACAGGAGAAATGTAAGATATCTAAAAGCCGTAATAGTGTTGACATGCAAAATATAACAAAGTTTCGAGTCATGAAAGTGTGAACCTTTTGTCTATATATAGACAATATTCATTGTCTACATGCTTAAGTATAGGGTGTCCATACCAATTGTTGGCCAAATAAGGTAAATTTGAAGTATAAATCTAGACCTCATAATACATAGACTTAGCACTCTTACCCATTTTTGGCTGCGCTAAAACGGATTAATTTTTGCTCAGAGCACCTGATTTTGAATCCATCCGCTAGGTAGCTCTGCCATAGACGTCATATTCTACTAAGAGATCTATAGCAGAGCTACCTAGCAGATAGATTCAAAATCGCGTGTTCTGAACAAAAACCCATTAGTTTTAGCGCAGCTAGAAAGGGGGATACGTGATGAGTCTATCTATTATGAAGTCTCTGGTATAAACAAGAACTGACGTTTATGGAATAATAGAAATCTCGAGACAGTGCAGAATAAGTAAAAGAAACAGCAACCCGCATTTGTTTCATTTGACAAGACAATAGACAAATATATTGCTGAAGGTGAAGTTCCGTCAGTAGTTGACCAGTTGGAGAAGCCAGCTGTGAACTACGATCGTTTGAGCGTAGATGATTGATTCTATTAGTGTAGATTGTTCCTTAAACAATGAGGGAATAATTCATTATTTCATTGTGCCTTCTAGTAGATATGCCCAGATTTCTTGTATTAGTTGTAACCCACATTTCTCTTCCAGATCAATCTTACACAGTTTACATGATTATGGGGCAAAATGTATTTCCTGATTACACGGCCTTTGGGGACTACAGTATTAAACCCTAAGAAGAATAAAATGTAATTTGTTTACTACTGTATCCAATATAGATTCAATTATTGCCGTCTTTCCCCTTATTGGTCAACCACTGGCGGGTGGTCCATTACTTATATGGTCTCTCTATGGATAATGCTTGCGTAGAAACAAATGTACTGATTGATTATGCTTATTATGTCAATTTCGTTGAAACTACTGGTTCTGCACTGGACAAAACAATAAATAAGAATACATATGCATAGCGGTTCTAGCTCAGAGGCCCACACATACTTAAATATACAAACTTTAAATTGCCTGGTGTTACCGTCTGCAATTGCGCCATACGTACGATAGTAGTCATAGTACTACAATCCTTCGGATTTTAGGGGAGATTGCTATAAAATTAATATTTTTGTTGATCATGTACTTTAAAATTAATGTAATTATAATTTATTAAATATCTTCAATGAAAACAATATCATAAACAATCAATGTTCAGTATGGTAAGTACTATTGTCCATATGCAATGGACATGTGTATTCTATACAATGAAGGGGATAATAATAATATGTAACGATCAAAGTATAGCATGGTATTCACGTTTTGGTCATACAGTGTATATTCTATGCACTGACCGAGGATGTTAAATTATCATTTAGAATATAGTTACTTTTTATGGTTCTTTCAACAAGTATTGGCAACATTGCGTTATTTAGCTTCAAATTTCTCATTGTTTCCGATAATTGGTAGCCTTAGTGCAACACTGTAGCTTCACTGTACATAGTCTATGATAAAACTCTATAGAAATAGCAAGATTACATACGATATTCTGTTAATATTTAGGATATTCGACAATTATCATCAAAACAGAATAAACTGTAAAAATTGTAAGAAATTATATTAAATGATAAATAAAACACTTGCTCTATACTCAATATACACAGTGCATATACTATTTACGCTTTATAAATACATTCAGATCTGTACGAATGACAAATTGGACATTCCTGAAAACTGTCTCTTGACTTGAACCCCGAACCTTCCGTTTCAATAGCCGTCGATGCTTATTCTGCTTTTAAAATCATATATGGTCTAATTTTTGCATATCTTCTTCTTCCTTATTTCCAGGTAGACGAAAAAAGGGGTAAAGAAAACGAAAGATTACGAAAAGACGCAAGAAAAGAACAAACACAACAGAAGGTCAGAACCCTCAACTATTTTGTATTGCTAATTTCCTTAGCTGCTTTTCCCATTCCAGCTTTCTCATCAATTCTTAATTTTCTCTCCTCATTTTCACCTTCCCTCCTCAGAAGGAATGATAAACACATTAAGCATTAGAACTGTGTAAAAAAAGTAGGAGTTAAATGGCTTTGAGATGCAAATTACTTTAGGTGTGTCTTGTTTTCTTGAAACAAGGAGTCATTAAGGAAGAGAAAATGATAATTAATGAACGGAAGATCCTTTGAGGTGTGACAGCCGTCTTGTAAGGGTGTGGTAACCTAGTGTGAAATAGGGTGACGAATCCCTAATTAAGAAAACATGTATTATGTTGCAGCTTCGAGGATGCATATTTGAATACGAGTCAGACCAGCCGCGACCCTGAATTGTTAGACATATATACCATTTGACGCAACATGTTGATATACAATACTCTTTCTCTATTTTATGAATGACTTTTAGAAGAAAAGAAGAAAAAGAGAAAAAGAAGGATATTTGAAATAAAAATAAGGTATTATTTGATGAATTATGAAATAAAGCAAGCGACAACCTATAAAGTCGGTTATATTATATCTCTAAAATAAACGTGAAAGAATTTTAGATTATGTATAAATTCTATAATCAGCAAGCCTCAATATGTATTTGCTATCAACGAAATGCTGTTTGAATTGCTATGATGAATATGATTCTAATAATAAAATAGACGTATGGGGAAAAGTAACAGGTGCTACGTAAGTTTAAGACCCGATTTTGTAATAATGCTAGAACGATGTCCTATAGCGTGAAATATTTGAAAGCGACATTTGATTACTTGCTAGTTACGTAATGGACCCCACATTTCATAGCATGAAACCCAATCGGATGACCTCCTAGTTATGCCTAACATGCACTTACTGATTTTCCGAGATTTGTTTCGATGCCGTAGAGAATTATATATATTATTGAATGGCTTCTATACTTATGTAATGAACTTTAGATATCACAACGTGAAACCCAATCAGAGGTCGTCCTAGTTATTGCTAACATACACCTATGCGTTTTCAAAGATCTGTCTCATTCCCGTAGGGAATTTAACATATTATGGAATGGATTCTATACTCATGTAATGAACTTTACATTTCATAGCGTGAAACACAATCGGATGTCATTCTAGTTATCG
>JAGDQP010017840.1:0-37726 GCA_022664845.1 Lepisma saccharinum | reverse complement strand
ATCATCAAGTGCACAGTAACCATCTTGAACGCAAGGGTCCATCTGTCCTCATCACCATCTAGAGTCACCCCTACACGAGAAGATTATCAATCATGCGTCTAATATGTGCCAAAGTGTTGTGACGTCTATAGCACATCATATCCATCACATCTTACATCATCACCTTTGAATAAATGATAAAACCTTCCCCAATATTTATGATTATGAGGAAAAACTCATAATAACCTTTGATTAACGAATGCAATAAATATAATAGATTACCAAAACCTCTTAGACGAACCTAAATCATCACAATCCAAATTTCCGTCAGCCTCTCTTCCCAGATAAAGGGTACAGCTCTTTGGGGGGATAGAATTGGCTAGTATTAAAAAAAAAGGTTACTTTAGTTCAAATTTCAGGGTTAACAGCTGAATATTTCAATTTTCTCGTGAGTTTTTATGTGGCAATGCAAGCTGCGGATACAACCACGAGTCGAAAAGGAATTTATTTAATTTGTAGTGCCAATGAACAGTTTCTGGGAAGTAAATTACCATCAAACAAACAAGTGTTGAGTGTCTTTATCTACAACTTGAGAATGTTAAATCTGACAGTGAGGGAAAGTGCACGATTAGCTGTTAAAGAAGCTGAGGTGTTTTGGCAGAAGGCAAGAATCGCGGTAAAGAATCCTTTTTGTCTAACAAGGAAGTTTGTTCCCTTTTCCTCCACTGACTTTCCTAACTCATCTATCTATCGATCTATGTTTACAGCAAATAAGTATAATGAAGTTTTGGATCTTTTTCAACATACATTTCATATTACACGTAAACAATTTTTTGGTCTATTGAATGACTAGTTTTTCTCTATTTTTGGTGCATTTCATTATTTTATCTTCTTGAATTTCTGTCTTTCTGAGTATTGTGGTGTTTATATGCCATAAAGTTGACTATTATAAGTTTAAAACAGATAACAAATGCTTGTGCTTTTAACATTATCTTGTCATTTTGTTATCATTTGAAAATATTTTGCTTGTCTGGTTCAATCTATGTATGTTATACATTTATGTATCAATCATTCGTTTCTATATTATTGTATTATACGCATGCTATAAGTACTCATTTTTATTTGTAATGATTTGTTTATATGTTTTATTTTTTATATGTTATTATACTGATGTAATTTTAATGTTTGTATTCTCTTTGGCTGCACTAGGTGTAATTAAAGCTGTATGTTTAGACAAATAAAATTTTTAAGCATTATTATTAATATTAGAAAATTTGTTATTAGCATTTTTCCTTACACTTTATGCGAGAAACTGTAACATAAGTAATTAGATCATACCAGGAAAAATCATTCAATTTTAGAACAAATGGCTGCACCACTTTTGAACATTTTGTTTTCGTATATGGATTCTTACATATTTCCAACATGGCGAGCGGAGTTGTTCACTACCGTACACTTGCACGGAAGCCTGAATATCTCATAAACCAGAAAAGCTAGAGAGATACATCAAATACCGTTGTGCAGCTTTTAAAACCTCCTTTGAACATGTGAAATCTTCTTTTTCTGAAAACGAATTCGTTTTTTTTTTCATAAATTAGGCTGAACATCAGTAACTATTTGTAGAAAATTGGATTTTTAAACCACCGTTTTGGTGTGGAGGTGTAAACGATGAAAATTTTTGTAATAGTCCACCACCGATTGCACTCAAAATATTATGGCTCTAAATCATATGGTCTTTTCTACGGGGCTTCAAACATGACTCTTTGCGAAAAGTGCCAGATTTCGGATTTAATATGTTATTTGAACCATGGTGGGAAAATCTGAAATTTGCTGTCGAAGGAGCTTCGTACGTGCTGAACTTACAGCGAAAAATGTAATTTTATTTCGAAGTGGTTTAGCCAGTGCAATGGGATTTTCTTCCGTGGTACTATGCAAGTGCAATTGCGGTATCTTAAAAAAGCCTACGAACTTCTTTTGTGTATCAGTTTAATATAAAATTTGAATTTTGTGTTATGTTTATACCGACCAACAGAGTAGGTACAAAAAATCATTGCCTTGATGCGCACCTCTTTTTCCTACGGAGTTTCAAATATGACCTCTCAACCGAAACATGCCGACATTTTAGGCTTAAATGTCTCAGATAGTCATGAAACAATATGAAATTAAGTGTCAAGGATCGTTTCTATGTACCCAACTTACAATAGGAATTACAACGTTTATTGCAAAATTACAATGGTTTGGTCAGTACAATCGGATTTGTTTCGCCATACCATACAAATCGGATTGTAGTATATTCACGAAGGCCAAGGCTGTATTGAGAAGGGATTGGATATAACACTTCAAGAACTATCAACAAGATGACTGTATAGACAAAATGTGGCATTGAATCATTCCGCTTTTTACTAGCGGGTTCAAACATGAACCTTTGACGAAAAACGACCGATTTCGGGCTAAAGTATCTCAAATGAGTCATCATAAAGAAATCTGAAACTTGGTCACAAGAAAGCCTTGTATGTTGTCAATTCACAGTAAAAAAGTATTTTTTATTTCTATTGGTTCGGTTAAGAATATATTGTTCATTAGGTTTAAAATTGCGCCTTTCAAGTAGCGTAATGGTATGAAACTACATATAATAGAGTTCCACTGATCAACTCACTTAAAAATAAAAGTTGGAATTTCGGTTGTAAACTGACCATAAACAAGGCTGGCTAGATATTAAAATTATTTGTTTTTCATGAGGACTCATTTGAGATATTAAAACCTGATTTTATATTTCTTTCTACTTCCTTTCCTGTATGTTTATCTCTATGTAAGCTTCTCTTTAATGCTCTGTGTTACTGGTATCCATCGTATCACTTCTTCTTTTTGTGGGTTTAAATTTTTCTGCATTGCCTTGTTTTGCATGCTATTGAATAAAAACATTCCTACATTCTATCGTACGAATTTCTGCAAGTTTTGAAAAATTCTCTGTAAGAGTTCTTTGATAATTTTAGTTCCACAGGAGAGAAAAGGGAGAGGAACATTTTACATGAAATAATTATGTTTCAAAAAGATTGCATAAATACATATAAACTGAATTTTTAATGTAACAATTGTATTTAATTGTCACAAACGTGACTTAAACTCGACCCTTCCTGATAGCAAACCACGTGCTCAACGATCGACCTAGCATGAACACATATACCAAACTTTTTTTGGTAGAACAATTCAAGAAACATGGCTGAACTTAAATGTGAAAGGGGGAACAAAACAAAGGTAATAAGGGAATTAATCGCCTGAGCTACACGAAATTTTCGTTTGTACTTTAAATAAAAACCCTGGCGATTACACTTTGAATTCCTTCTGCATTATCGTTAGTTATTTTTCAATTGAAAAGCTTTATGTTATGTATTTAACTATTCTGAGTTCTATTTGAATTGTTCAGATTGTTTCCATGTTCACTCAGAAAGACGGGTATATAGCTTTATATACTCAACAGTACGCCCACATATTTATTGCTATTACACGATATACTTAATTTGTATTTAACATTCACATATAATATACCGACGTTCTGTCAACACCCACCACCTCTCAGATGTTATATTTAAAAATACTAGTTATTTGTGTAATTATTCTATGAATACATATAAAACTGATATCCTCGAACAAGGTGCACGAAGTTCATCAAAGCACACCCCAATCAAAGGTCAACCTTATTGTGATTGGTTCAGAAGTAATTAAGCTCGTCCCAATGGGCTTGCTTAAGTGAACTACGATTGTTTACCATCAAGAACTGTGAGTGCAGGTTTTGTATAAAAACTTTGCACCGGACGCCGAGTGGGGTGTGATAGAGTGTTGTGTTTGGACATGTGAAACGTATATTTGATCCGCTACTATACATATCATTCCGATTACTGTTATTAAGTATGCAAATCAATATTTTCGATACAACTCTGTCTTTGCTGCTTGATCCGAGCTGAGACCGCAAGATACCATATTCAACTCTGATCATATACTTTGAACTTCATAACATCATAGTCAATTCATCTTAATCAATCACCTTTACTCTTCATAATTAGATAACTTGGATGTCACTAATTGCATGATTGATTATGATGATATTTAATAGTATGTATATTTGTGTGATCATCAGAGGAAACTTAGGTTAGTTTAGTTTTGAGTTCGTGCCGGTATTTCAATGTGTTAGTTCTGAGATATAAAGATGTTCGTTACATATACGAAATAAAGCATTTCATTTCATGTTAAATTATTCCTACTAATAAACCGTTTGAATGTAATTTTGGTACCTAGAATTACACCACTGGTTCTATCCCTGAATTACGCAATAGCCCCCTTGTAGCTAATGCTGTTCATTTTAACCTGGATGAATTAGTCGGTAAGTAAGTGCATATATTTCAGTCTTAAACGAACCAACAATTCAACCAGGATAATACTTGTGTGACTGAGGAAAGAAACTTGTAAAATGTGTGAGGATAGAGGCTATCTGATAGAATTATTTAGCAGAAATCTCTGATTATTAAACCAACGTTCTATTAACGGAGCTACGGCAGATCGATATCTAACTCGTGGAATTAATATATTCACTAATACGGAAACAAACATTATTAAAGAATGGTAAAATATGTTTAATGTATAGATAATTAAGGGAACCTTAATTTTACTGATCAATTTCAAGAATATGTCTTACCCGATAAGAAAAACTGAAACATACCATGAATTTAGTTTAATTAGTGCCGTGGATTCTTGGAATGTATACAATTCATGTTTGCGTATAGAGATAGAAAACACCATTGGTACAAATACGTAAATTGCTTACAATTACGTTAAAAATAGCTTCAAATTTTAGTTATTTAAAAATCATAAAAAAATCTAAATTTCACATAATTTCAAAATAGAATTATTCAGCTGGAAATATAGGCATTCAAAATTTAACAAGTTATAAACTTCGCTGTTTTCTATATTGACATAAACTATTCATATGTTTGTTAGTCGTTACGCTCTGCCAAGCATTTTAAAGGTCGATTACATAATTAATCCAATGCGTGATACTCCACAGATAGAAAGTACTAAATACTACAGAATAGTTGGTGAAAAGTTAATTACTTTTATATGGCGCGTTAGAATGAAACGCTGAGCAAAATATTTAAAACTGTTTTCTAATCAATATACATTTTGTGTAAATCATTAACTTAATCTGGTCAGTGCATGACCTTCTCAGTTTATAGTGAGTGCGACTTTCAGTGTACTATGGAAAGTACTGTACAGTGAAGGAATTTAATTCCTCAAATGCAAGATCAACAAGGTAGGCCACCCAACTTACACGGAGGGTTTTGTTTATCCACTTCTGGACATGAACGAGATATCTGTCCTGCCTGCACACTCCCCCTTTCTCTTCAGTTGATTCATGCATCACAGTAGAAGGTCTCAACAGCCGAATACTTCTTCTTCTGATTTGATCGTTGAAGTTCTGTGACGCCATCCTCGTGCGGCCTCAAGCAGCCAGAAAATTATTCGCGTGGAGTCTCCGCGAATGTTTTCTTTTTAATTTAAGACGAACAAGTGCTGTGTTTAGCTTTACTACATGAATCAATAATTTATTTTGTGATAAAAAAAATGTTTTAGTTGCTCACTGTAGGTGTTTCCTACAGAGATCTATTAAACAGAAAGAAATAGCTTTATGACAACTTTCTGAGGATCGACTGATCTCAGCAATGTTCGAAAAGAAAGAACGTTCCTTTTTCAATGTATCCTGACTTTCATCTAAAGTAAAAATATGTATCAGTAAAGACTTTGCTTTATTCTCGTATAACAAAATTTAGAAACATAACCATATTTTAGTTTTTCTTCCAAAGTTCAATAAAGCCAAGTCCACACATGGAAACATGTTACTCGATAATGTTTGCAAAATGTTTCCGTGTTTTCCAAATGATTGAAATCATTTGGGAATTATTTGCCAAACAATTAGAAACATAGAAACATGTTTCAGAAACAATGTTTTGGAAACTTGTTCCTAAGATGTTTCGTGTCCAGATCTGTTAGTTTAATTAGATATGTTTTTGAATGAGGACGAAAAATATAGATTAATATATTTACTAATTAGCATGTGCTTCTGCTCTTCTGTGAAATGCTAAAAAATGTCTAGATGTATTTTTAGTTTTTTTTTATAACCAAGCTATAGCAGAAAGGAACCTTCCAATCTTGTTCATGATGTTCGTCCTTCCGTCCGTGTTCAGACCTTCAACCTCAGGAACTACAAAGTGTAGAGAGATGCTTAAGGTGTCGCTGGAAATGTCTTGGCTAGACCATCTCAGTGCAGCTAGAATATTCTTGACTTGTATAGTAGTTCAGTGTTGCCAATCCATTTTAAAAATAATATTCAAATTGCTTCCATTCAGTTAGACATAGATGCACCAAACTTGTCATGAATATTATTCGGCACAATAGAAAGGTACTGTGAGTTTCCGCGCAGAAAAACTGCAGTTGTCAGTGTTGCCAACCTATTTTATAAATATTAATGCCTGCGTAAGTAAATCGCTATCAAGGACCCGAAGCCTTGGCGATTGTTAGTCAAATCGCAGCTATAACTTGTTCTATTTCATAACGGTATTCTCTTCAGGAGCTTCACAAAGTTTGCCTCTTGATTTATAAATATCGAGCATTCGTAGCTCTGTGGTAGAGCGTTAGCGTGGTTCGATCCTAGTGGTCGATCATCCTGACTGAGGATCTTCCAGGACATTTCCTCAGTAACATCAACAAATGATTGGATGGCACCTTCCCGAATTCTTTCCTCTCTCTTATTCCGTCCTGATCCTTTGATATCTAAAGGCCATAAATAAAATTATAATTGAAACTGATTTATAAATATATAGATTCGTACAGTTAACGTCGTTCATAAGATAAGATAAAATGAATTGCATGGGCGTTAACAAAACCTGGTTCATATTTTTAAAACTCTTCATTTTATTAGCTATAATTACTTGGTCGGTACATAAGCTAGAGATGTTGAGATGTCTTCCGTGGAGGAAGTGACGATAGCCTGTGCTACGCATAGTGGTGGATGCTCTGTTGCATCAACGTAGAAAAAGACGTTGGTTGACTCGAAAATTTATGTGCGAAGGATCACATTATGCTTCGATCTAGGAGATCAGAAGCTAGAAAATGGTGCTGCTTTTCGAAACTTCACATGGATGAATCTCAATGGCTTTAAAATTAAGACTCCCGTCAAAACTTTTGAGAAAATCGTAGGCATTTATTTCCACCTCTTGGTTCACGGTTCCAGTTATCATACAAGAATCCTTTATACCTCGTTGAACACACCGTTTAATTGCATATTTTAACGAGGTAACATTTATACCAGGGGTGTAACTATATTACAGCAAAATCCCACATTGCGGAGTACCAGCGATATATGTAATGATGAAAACAGAATTAATGGAAAATCTAGATAACTTAACAAGCAAATAGTCTTTTATTTTAAAATTTTCTAATATTTTTAGAGGGAAGGATATGCCTGGACGGCCATCTTCACCCAACATAGAGAGAAACTGATAAACACTTTAGAAATCTCACAAACACTGTTCTGCACACAGTTTGTATTTTACATGCGTCCAGTATTTGTTCAAAAGCATTTGGGAGATGATATTAAAAGGACTCTTGTACAAGGGACCTAAAGGGTTCCTTGCAGCGGGATGCGCAAAATCTAGTTACATCACTGATATAACCATCGTACTCAATAAGAAGAAAAAAGGGAAATATAGAAAAATGTGGAAAAACGAGATTTTAAAAAAATATTTCATGATGTTAGAACGCTGGCTACTACCGTACGCCGACAAAAAGAAGGTAACGTATCTTAGACATTAGTAGGGCTACGATTTTCATGATTTAGCATATTTCTTTTGATAAGACTGAATACTTCCGAAAGTAAATATAGTACATTCGCAATTCATAAGAGTACTAATTACATAAAGTTACTTCGTTTGAGCATATTTGACAATTTTATGAAGAAAGCAACATATTCTAATGATTTTTATTTCATATTGAACATATGTTCCCTTTTTCAAGCTTTTCATACACATTATATATCCAAAGTGGATTTTATTTCTTCCTCCGAATTTATTACAAGTGTGTTCTTTCATTTTTTCTGAAAAATTGTAAAATGTCCTTTCTCTCGTATGTTGTGGAGTATGCCAAGTGGTTTTGACTCTCAAATGGTCAAGATAAATATTTGTCTATTTTGCCGTGCTAAGCAGGTACAGCTCAATAGAAATTTTAACTTATAAAATCTTTAAGTTCGTTAGGGCATATTTCTCGTATTATAGAGAATTAATCTGAATTTTAGGTCATAAATGGATAGTTTATTCTGCGTATGTTTAAGGCATAAAAAATCCTAGATCTAGACAATAGTATCATAATGTCTACGATAAATTTAATAACAAAAAAATCAATATTACAAGAAAAGAGAAAGTATATTTTCAAATAAAACAAATATTCCTGATTTTCCATTGTTGATAAAATGTTATTTTAATTGTAAGGTATTTCATGATCGTTTTATACAGAGAAACCATTATATTTCGTTCACTCTTTTTATTAGTAGTATTAACATATTTTAAAAACATTGCAGCCATATAATTTCATGCTTTTATTTTTTTTTAAAGAAAATCTGGCAGTCTGTATGTCTGCAGAAGAAAAATATACACTTTTATTGAACAACGCAGTGTTCGTTACCTATAGTTTCAGTATATTAACACGTAAAACTATGTTTAACTAATTAGGGTCACGCAAATCTTAGTGGAGAAGAGAATCGGAAAATCATTTCACAGAAGAATATTCACGTTCCTACATTCATATAATAGCGTCAATCAGTAACATTTCCGTAGTAGGATTTTATCGATTTTTTGACGGTGAAATACATGTATATGTTTAGTACTAGTAAGATTGCCTCAAACTATAATGGTTATATACTAAATTCTGGCTTTATATATCAAGATTAATTTTAGTCTGTTATCAAGTAATCATATTTAAATACAGATTCTGAGAAAAATTGGTCGTTTTTTGATAATTATAGAAATACTATTCTTAAAATATAGTTTCTATATTTTGTACAGTTGCGAAATATTAAAACTTATTTGGGATTATTAGTTTACCAGAAAATTCATACATCCCAAATAACTCTAATCTTATTGCGTTGATAGTGAAACAAAAGCAGGAACTACAAACAAGCATTTGAAAAATTTAGTTATGGTACTTATTGAACTTATGTGTCAAATAAAATTATTCTAATGGAGTTTCGTGTGAGCGTTAGTTTGTAAACTTTAAATTAAAAAGTAGGCTCGTCAGGGATATGGAATAAACTGTAACCGTACAATGATTATCATTTTACTTAATTTTAAGATTTCATGTAAAATTCAGAAAGTAAAATTTATGAAAAAACGGCATTTTGAGTTGGTAATCAGCCACAAACTAATAGAAAAGGGTGAATTATGGTATAGATGTGTATAAGCACAATAATAGCATTCCAAACTCTTAGAAATTACAATATGAGATATTTATAACCAAACACAGATCTTGAATTCAATAATATCAAGGTGCAGTGAATCGATCCTCTCTGAGACAAGGTCATAGACAGGTCTACCAGACATAAATTCAGCAAAATACCTTAGTACAAAAATTGAGACTCTCTAACCCAAGGTTATTTTAAGAATCCATCAAAACGCGGGAATTTACGATTCTGCAACCTTGCATTGTCAGTTGCAAGCCATTCAATATTATATTATCATTTTCAATGACATGAGAATTCGATTCTTAATCCAAGTACACGAATTGTGACAGATTTGCAAATTCTACACTTCCAGACACCCAGGTGTTCTATAATAAGTTACATTAAACGCTTACCTCTAGATTTCAAGGAATATTACGAATGCGCATTAAATGGCAAATACCTAAATCAGGGAGAAAGAAGAAGAAGAACTCCTTGACAGCAGAAAAATTACACTAAACACTGAAGTATGGGAAGACTGTATGTGGTAAAGACGCCTTGAAATGAATATGGAAATGAGAATTGAATTATGTTTATAAATTTCCTTTGAACGTCTATGACTCTGGTAGCAATAGGTAGGAGAAAGAATGCAGAAGGGATCAGCCAGGACCTAACAATAAGGTAATATTTCTGTGTTTGTCTGGTGCAACTGAAAATCCTGGAGAAACTTGTCAGTATGAGTACTTGTCTCGTATCGAACCTAAGACCTCCCTAATACCAAGATTAGGCCGTTCTAATTTATATGTGACCACTCGGTATGACCAGGTGAGTAGATTATATCTGAGAGCGTGACGTAAAACATTCACAACAAGCCACCAGTTTCCTTGCGTCCAACGGTTGCTTTATTTGGTAGTCGGAGAAAGCCGATGAGTGTCTAGTTGCTACGAACTTTGTATTCCTAGGGTGTACTCAATTCAAATTCCGGTTTTAAAGAGTCGCGTGATGTTTTTTAATCAAAGACATCTTTCATTTACAAGCGAGGGCCTTTTGTGCTATTTTTTTATTTCAATAAAGGAAAGTAGGAGAGAACAGGATAATAATGTAAATGTAGGTGCAATTCCAATACTATAGAGGTTGACATATTTTGTTAATGTGATTTGGTTAAAGAATGGGAGAAAAAGGTTGCTGCAATTTAAATTATTTTAGTAGATGTAATGCTAACTCGAGTTCTCGATCAATGTCTAAGTATGTTGAATTAGGCATAATATATCAATAGCGTCTAAAATATAAGCTAAAAGTTAGACAAATGTAGGAGGCCTGTGCATAAACTAGAAAAATTATTCAATTATGGCGTAGCAAGTTGATCGAAACTAAATTGCAGCTATTTGCAATATCAACATTCAACGCTCTATGCTTCTCAAGTTGTATGGGATGGATGTAAACGCGAGTAGTACACGTTAAGGCCTACAAAAAGGAACCTTTTGTTCTATGAAACATGTACGAAAAATGTGATAAAGGGTAATTTTCAATCATGAGTTCAAAGTGGTATGCAGAGCAGGACAAACGTATAGTAATGAGGGACGCTCATTGTGGAGTTGATTCATGTTCAAAACAGACAATGCGCCACTAGTTTGACAGACTTTGCGCTGGAAAGCAGAGACTTTATGATGTGGAACGAGATGAAGCAGGTCAACCGTTTGTAAAGATGCTTTAGAAGCGTATTGGAGACGAATCCACGCAACATCCACATTGTACCTGCACGAAACGATGGCCCGACTTTCTAAGTTTAATTATTCCACAGTATCTCCAGGAAATAGGAAGAGTAAACAAATAGACAATTAGGTACAGGATGAATTGTTGTAGCATAATAAATTGCACGTTTGTGATAACATATTTGTTCCTTGCCGTAATAAGCCCCTTGGTTGAATGTTGATGTGCGATATGACGTTCATCACGAACAATTATTGAGAGTCAAGTAGGCAGTGTCTTCACGTTCGTGAAAACAAATATAAAAGTTGTCCCAATGAAACCCTTAGTCATAACACGGCGAAGAGTACTGAGTATTGTCAAAACCATTGCCGGTGTTATCTACTGCGATATTATTGACGAGATGTAGAGCAAATTGTACAATGTACAGCCAATGTTGGTCAGTATAAATAGTCCTTTGCACTTAGCAGACAATATTGAACCTCATGTAGCAACAATAACTATGATATGAAGTACTCTCGCAGCTTCAGTATTTCTCGGGTCTAGCACTTTCAAACTACTATCTAAGTAATTTTATGAAACATAATGTCTTCAAAAATACGAAAGCTGATATTTTGAATTCCAGAATTTGTGGATCTTGTGGAAGTCACATTTCCTCAGAAACGAGGATGAGTCGTGTTTTTTCTTAGCAGAGATGTTTTGCTAGGCTCGGAGGCTATTTAAATGCAAAAAGCCTTGTTCTCTACAATAGAAATGACAAAAATAGTGTTATTAAAGAAAAGCGCTACTTATTTCCAAAGAATGTAGCAGTAGAGGAATATTGATATATGTGGCCTTAGTACAAAGGAACTTCAATTATATGCACCAAAGTTGTTCCTTTAATATTTCAAAATTAAATAGTAAATATATGTTTTCTATTACTCTCTATGATAAAAAGGCAGCTAGCCAGAGCCACAATGCCCATACCAAACATAATGAGAAGGTAAATAAGATTTCTAGTGCAAAGCTTCAATGTAATTAATTTAATGGTTTTTCAGACAAATTAATAAAAGAATATTATATTTTAAATTCGCTGTGCAATAGCGCTTTCATTCAATAAATTATCAATATTTTCTGTTTGAATCATGCAATACGTATCTCAAACGTCACGCCAAAATTTATGTATTGTGAAGTTTTTATTACCATGTATATTATAAAACCTAAAATCTTATTGTTTATAAATTCGCCTTCTCTCTTGCAATTTAAAAAATAGTTTTTTTGCAGTGTCTGCTAATCGGATTTTGCATAGTTTAATTCGCGTATGCCACCTAATTCCTTTAGATCTAAATTTCTATTGCTATCAGTTACATTTTAAAATTGTTTTATGGAGATTATTCAAGCTATAAACATAGTTAAGCTGGAAAGCAACAATAACACCCTCCCATCAAAATTATTAACTGATATATAAATGTCATCAATTTTTCACTAATGTGATGTTCACTTTTTCTTGGTAAGTAGCTAATTGATTGCTATGAATGCAAAGATCGGATGACTTTCTTTGGTGAAATTAATATATTTATACGAATTACAAACTTCATAGAAAAATATAGTTTCCTAATAACAGATAATCCAAAACTGTGTATTTTATATCTTAATATTAGTTTTATTGTCTCTGCTAGACATGTTAAATTTGCATATAGCCGATTCATTTGTTTAGTTTACGTGCATGTTGAAATTTTCAAAAATAATTCTTCAAAAACGTGCTTAACTATATTAATTTTTTTAATATCAATATATATTTATAAAATGATATGTCTTATATAATTATCAATAGCTTATTTAATAATTTCAGAGCACTATTTTCTGACCGTAATCTGCACTTTATCGCTTGTAAGTCTAGTGCTGTAGATCATTTAAAACATCATTCTAAAAACACAAACTTTGCCTTATATTTTTTTTCCTATTCGACTTTTAGGAATTAAAACTTCACTTCTTAAGTAAACCAGCTTGCGTATACTTAGTCTACTAATAAAATGAACATGTAAGTTAAAATATAACTTCTACTCATAACTGATTTTTAAGCTAACCAGTATCTGTAGTTTTCAAAATTTTTATCAAGATCAAATGAACCAAGGACATAAAATGAGTTACTATTTAATATGGAAAATAAAAAATGGGCATTTGGTCTGATGTTTTAAATGGGTTAACTTTTGCAAAACCAACTTAATTATATTCTCCCACATTTTTGGAAAGGATCTAAAAACCTAACTTTCATTTCCGTAAGTATCATTCATTCATTAAATGAAAAATGAATCCATCAGTTAATCTATTATCTAGCTATCTATCTATCTAGTTATCTATATATCTCTTTTTCTTTCCTTCTTTCTTTCTAGATATGTTTACTAATGTATGCCTCGGGTACTAAAACACAAAATAGTTCCAAGCGCATAATGCTTTTGAACATCATGATTTAAATTTTGGATTTCTGCAATATTTCTAGACAACTAAATTGATTGTTTATACTCGATCAAGTTAAGTGATTTTCACTGTACCTAACAAACGTAGGTCATAATTTAATTACCACTTATACAGTTATTTTGTATTATTGTTACTCCCTTATATTTCTTTAGGTAAACATTACCTATTGTTTCACCTTGAGCTAACTTGATAGAACCTGTTTTGTGCTACGCATGTGTTGTAGCTTTACAGATACGATATGTCATTTTTCAAAATATATATATCTTTCTTTCGCATACTCTCCAGTAGAAATATTTTACTCCAGAGACCTTAGTCCTCATAAGTCAGTGATATCGTTAGAATGTCAACTTCGTATATTTAGCTTTAATCATTATACGACCTAACTACTGTAAAAGGGAACATGGAATAGTCTCTTACTCTTAAGGTAACAACATTTTTCTTGCTCTGTTTCAAATTCGGAATTCAGTTTACTCATCTTTATATGTAGCTATGTGTCGAAGAGTAATCTAAAACAACAAAAATATATTTGGTACATACAAAAGTTTTACGTGTTGGTGGTTTACATATAGAGGAGGGAATATGGCTAACTGAAAGTCCCTTAGGACTGTGAATAATCGGCATCCCAATCCATTATCTTTTACCAGCTTTGTGGATGTAAATAAATCAAATGTTCATAATGTTTCTAATGTGTGGGGTCCAAGAACTGTTGTAGAAGATTTCGAGGCCTCCACGTCACCAAAGATTTTATACCCGATAAAGTTATGAAAAGAGAAAAGCAGTTTGTAGTGTGTAGAGGCGAAGTCATGGATACGGCAAGTGAAGTAAAACCTTCCAACCAAAGACCATAGATTCATAACTTGTTATGACAGCAGCATTTGGCCTCGCGCTGGCATGGTGGATGATGATTCTTTCGCATCTACAAGGACAAGCTGTGAGCAATGCGAAATTAGTTACAAAAATGTAGTTTTCAGAAAATAAGATTTTAATTTGCATTTTACTATATTTCCTTTTCTTGTCTCCGCTCTTCGCGAGAGCCTATTATTGGCATAGACGTTCACAAATAGCATAATTTAATAAAGCACTTCCCGAAGGTAGATTTTCTATGTGAAATTTAACTTTGATGTATTTGTGTGTAAGAAACCTCTTGATAGCACATCTACAAATTAATATTTTTTTTATTCTACGATCTTCTGTTCAATTGTTGTAGAAACATATTAGAAAATTTGGTATTAAGGACATCGTTCTGTAAACTTCTAATCTTTCTTCTTCTATCTAATTGATTGCCGAAAGATTCATCATGGTCCCTAGAGACTTGGACAATCTTTATTTCAGGTATTAGAAAAATATTGATACACAGTAACGGCTTTTAAGTTTCGTCTTTCTATCGATTGGTATAATATCCGAAGTGTCAATATAATCAAATATTAAGAAGCTATTATCATAATCGTCATTGAAAAGTATGTAAGTATTGGAGATAGCTGGCGATTGTTACAATATCACAGAAACAATTACTGTATTAGGTTTATTACTTTCATAATGCCTTGTTATTTGGGAACCTCGTAAATCTCATACTACATACAACTGAAGAGCTAGTACAAGAGGGATTACTCCGCTTAAATATAAATGTTAAAGCATTATACTACTTTGTGTTAATAGTATCATGTCCTGAGAATACCTTTCCTCTGGTAATATAGTGTTTGAACATCCGAGAAAACCACCGTAACAATACATTATGGACTCGAGGAAGTTTATGTTTTTGCACACAACCAAAGAAAAAGTTTTATTTTTTACTCTATAGGAAAAGCCTGTATTTCTGGCTATACGGCGTATACTTCCTGTAGAACTCCCCTCATTCTTGAGAAGCCCTTATTCTTAAATTATTCTCTTTTGACAGAACCACATTTAGAACACACTCAAGGTGTCTTATATTCTGAAAGTGCTAGATGCTCCAAAGTCCTATTTCCAAGGGTAATCTCACCGGCATTCATTAGAACATGCTGGAGACTTAGAATGTTTGCATACATCATTCCTTTGTAATAGATGGGTAATTAGTACACACATTTATGTATGTAGATTTCTGTCAAATATAACATGTCCAATAGCTGTTCATAGAATAGCTGGGCAAACGATAGAGGTTGGCTGCTATTAGATAATTGTCTTTTACCAAAAACATACCTTGTTAATTGTGCATATTTATATGTTAATTCCAGAGATTCCGCAAGGATTGTGTTTTCGGGATGTTAAATCAAAATTGGGAGGTTTTATATGTTTTTTTTTGCATTGTTGCTATCGATTCTTAACCGTATAAGTATTGAATTTGAAGGGCTTGCATGATAATTTGATAGATAAAACCCCTCGTAGGGTGAGTCTGACGGAATCATTAGTTGTTATTCTGTTTGGGCGTGTAAAATATATTTTCTAGAATACAGAAAATTTTCTAGAAAAACAGAAAAAACAACCTCGGTAGGGTGGGTTTTAAAACTTTATTGCCCAGTTTTTAAAGGCCTCTAAAATATGTTAGACAAATACAGGATATTATCTCAATTTAAGATTCAGATGTAAGATAGAGAGCGAGACTCATTATTATCATGACGATATGGAATTGTATTTTCACTAATGTAGTTTTTACTATTATTTATTGCAGGAAATTTCATGTGGGAGTTATTTATTTCTTGAATTAACTATTAGATTGTTTGATTCTTCATTTAATAGACAGCTTAGCTCTTTCAAAAACTGCAACATTCTTATTGTTGTGCTTAGTTTTGTCATATCTTTGTTTTATGTCACAAAGATAGCATTAATGCTAATTTTCATGTTTTCGTAAATCTTGAATATATATTTCCAGTATATCTGTTTTTGATAATACGCCTCCAGCCTAGAAACTTCGGTTTAATATACTTATTCAGAACTGAAGGAATGAGGGCCAATATTAAACAATTAGCATTGTTCAAAAGGACATAAATATAAAAAACTGCAGAGGATACGAAAAGGAGCATGACCTACCCTGAACGATGATTATATAGCAGTATTCCAATATATTACACGCACATCAAACAAATCTCGTGAATTAAATTGGCAACGCGAACGGTCTTACAACGATGAATGGATAATTCAAAGATAAAATCCAGTTATTTTGACTTTCCCCTCCCCCTCCCAACGAGTGGGGTATCACCAACAAATTCTCAAGCATAACCCGCAACTTTAAAATTTTAATTTAAAAAAATGATAAAAACCTTGCAAAACTCCACTTTTACCCTCCCATTCTTTATATTCCACCTTCACCTTAAACTGAAAATGCTGGCGAAACACATGATAGAATCAATGTACGAAACTCCTGTAAAGACCTTCATTTCAATTATTTAAAAAAAAATACATTCTTGACATCCTTATCTCTTAGGCTTGGAAGTGTGAAATTGGGATACTATTCCATCTCTAGCAATAACATTTTAGGAATTTATATTTTACAAATGAAATACTCTGCAAAACATGCAATTATTGATTTAAAAAATGTGAATCTATTAAATATTAAAAGGAAGGATGTTTTGCCTTTATATTGTAAGTAAATTAAGCTGGTTGATTATTTGGGAAATGAACTTAAAATTTACAGACTACTTACGCTGAAACACTTCACACATTTACGAAAACAAACGAAAAGCGTGTTTTAAATCCATCACGATCGCTAAGAAATTTATTTTGTAAATTTCCGATTTAGCGTCAATTTTTTAATTGATGAATATAAGTTAATATAGAGGGCGTTGTATGGGATTTTAGTTTCGGAACAGACATCGTGTGTGAATGGTTACACTTAAGGTATTAATATAAGAAAATACTAATGCGCAATATTCTGTTAGTTGTGAGTAAACGTGGGTCCAAGTG
Organism: Lepisma saccharinum; assembly: GCA_022664845.1. Taxonomy (NCBI): domain Eukaryota; kingdom Metazoa; phylum Arthropoda; class Insecta; order Zygentoma; family Lepismatidae; genus Lepisma; species Lepisma saccharinum. The sequence continues at coordinate 20,229 of JAGDQP010017840.1, read as the reverse complement.
TATATAACGTTCGACAGATCAATCTTATGCCAAACATGTTCTTTGCTATAATCGGTCTGAGTCTATTAAGAAGTACAGTAGTCGGTTCACGAGCTAAACAATGTAGGTTGAATTCTCCTTGAACGCATAATTTCTATTAGTCTTTTTTTACTAGGATTAGTATTTGCATGGTTTATTCTAAAAAAAATTAAAATGATACAAAATATAATTATAAAACAATTTGTTATTGTGAAATTGATCATCTTGAAACGTTAAACATTCCTTGCGAAAGAATTATTTTAAGAAATATGGCTAATTTTTAAATCAATTTCACACAATCATACAGCATAAGTGACGAGCAATTGTATATGGAAAATTATATAAAATATTTAATGGAAATTACAAAAAAAAGAACAGTATATATAAACAATGTTATAATATATATATATATATATATATATACAGAAGACCCAGAATCATAAATGTCGTGGAAGCATGAAAAGCAAAAATCTATATCTCGAAGAACAAAAGTTTGAAGATTTTTGACAGGAACGTAGTGTTCTGACTAGTGATGGCCATTTTCGAGAAAAGTGTTTTTCTATTTTCGAAAGTAGAGGTTTCCAATTTTTCGTTTTTCGAAAAAAAAAACGTTTTTTGAAAAAAATATCGCATCGTCTTTTTCGTTTTCGAAAAATTCTTTTTTCGATAAATTGTGGCCATCCCTATTATAAAGCTACCAACATAAAGCAGTCCATTAATTCATTTTTACCAGATGCGTAAATATGAAACAGGAGTTTATGTACAGAAAAGACACAGTGATTGGATGACAATGCTAAGAACTATTTTATTCGAAGTATTCGCCAACCCCAGCGATACATTTCTGCCAGACCAATGTGTGGATGCCAGACCAATAAAACTCTGCCTCTTGAGCTGCAAACCAGTCATGAAGCCATTTTCGTACATTCTCCTAAGATGTAAAGCGCTGGTCAGCAAGTGATGCATGCAAAAAAGTGAAAATCGGAAGGCACCAAGTCTGGTGAGTAAGCCGCATGTGGAAGGATTTCCCAGCCAAACGTCGCAATCGTTGCCTTGACCGTTTTTGCTGTGTGAAAGGGTGCATTATCGTGAAGTAGTATCACTTTTAGTTGTCTTTGGTCATATTCTGGTCTCTTTTCAAGCAAAGCTTGATGCAAATCGAATCATTTGTAGTCGGTAACGTTGGGTATTAACGGTTTCGCCAAGTTTCAGCAGCTCATAATAGATCACTCCCTTCTGATCCCACCAAACACAAAGCTTTGTCTTCCATTCATAACGATTTGGTCTTGCAGTCGATGTCGCCGATCTCCTAGAGTTACCCATGATCTTTAACGCTTAGGATGCTCGAAATAGATACACTTTTCGTCACCGGTCACAACTCGATGGAGAAATAATTTCCTTTTGTACCTGGCGAGCAGAATTTCGCAAGTGATTTTTCGGTTTATCCTGCTGTCGTTCAGTCAATGCATGTGGAACCCATTTTCCCACCTTCTAAAACTTGTCCATGGCTTTCAAACGTATGGAAACTGCTTCTCGTGCCACATTTAATTGATACGCGAGTTGTTGTTGCATTTGAGCGTCATCCTCATCCAACAATGTTTGCAATTCGCAGTCTGCAAAATTTTCGGCGATCTTCCACGTACTTCGTTTCTCAGTCAAAATCGACACTTTTATTTTTTTTAACCACTCATTGCACTGTGACTTACCAAGAGCGTGATCACCGTAAGCTTCGACAAGCATGTGATGCGATTCTGCAGCAGTTTTCTTCAAATGGTAACGAATAATCAATGCTGTCCGCACATTGTAGTTTGTAGGTACAAATTGCGCCATATTCAACGCTATTAAACACTACACTATGAAATGAAACTTGTATTGTTGAGAGTTGCAAATCGTTATCAGCAGTCAAAACAAGCAAGTGGCGCCAAGGACGCAGTTTTACGGTAACCACAGTAACAGCTAACGCCGTCTATGCTCAAATTCCGAATTCATATTTACACACCTGGTATATAATAATAGTTTTCTTGTTTTTTCCTACAATTGCACGTTGAGGGGATTTCATACTCTCCCCTTTGTCCGATTTTCTTTCCAAACGACCTGTAATTTGAACCAATAGCCGGCAGGGTGGCCGAACTGTCTGCGGCGGTAGGCCATAGTTCGAGTCCCTGCAGGGGCATGAGTGTGGATTTTAATAGCTAAAGGCGAATTGTGACGGGCCGAAGTCCAAAGTTACTTGAGTGCCCCATATAAAATGAAGTTTATCAATAAAGTTTTTGAACAAATAAACAATCTGTGAAAGTGTCACGCGTTCGGCAGTTATCGTTAAACACACACTACAACACAAATGCCGAGCCTCACTTCGCTCGATCAATTACTAGTATTAAGGTCAATGTAAAGCAACGATCTCCACCAAAAGATGACAGCATTACCTCCGCATATGTCTAATGTATTTTGTCGTTGCATGAAATTTCAGTGCTGCTGCTACAAATTCAAGTCTAGAGAATTCTAACTTTCAGGAAAGAAAGTTCATAACCAATTCAAGAGTTCGATCAATACCGACGTTTAATTTTCTTTTTTGCTTTTTGTTGAAAGAACTTCATTGTTATACGTTTTGATATTCACAACAACAATCAAGCGATTTCAACAACGAAGAAAAACGAAAATAAAAAATTGGCATTTATAGAACTCTTGAATTGGTTGTGAACTTTGTTCCCTCAAAGTTAGAACTCTCTAGGCTTGAATTTGTGGAAAGCAGCATTGAAATTTCATGCAACGATAAAAATATATTAGACGTATATGGAGGTAGTGCTTCCATCTTTTGTTGGAGATCGTTGCTTTACATTAAACTTAATGTTCTTCGAACAGTAGATCTCGCGATAAATCTGTCAAAGTTTCATTTGGATTCGCCAGTATGCACTTTCAGAACAAGCCCTTTTTCATTTTCTGGCTACACCCGTGTCCGATTTACCCCCACTCCCTCGGAACCAATAGCCCGAAATCTCCGAAGTGTGTGTGCACATTTATAAAGCTCTTGTAACAGAAAAGGGGCCGTTAAATTCGTTTTTCATTATTGTTTCCTTCATTTTTCTACATTTTTGCTATTTAAGGTTTCACCCCCTGCCCATGGTAAGAGTTTCTTCCCCAACAAGCATGGCATGTCATTTGAACCAATAAACAATCTGTGGAAGTTTCATTTGAATCGGTTCACGCATTCGGCAGTTATCGCGACTCGAGAGAGAGAGAGAGAGAGAGAGAGACAGACAACACCAATGCCAAACGTCTCGATTAGAAGATCTTCGCTATGCTCGTGAAGAATTCATGTAAAAATAAAATTAGAGTTTACGAAATAATTTCATAAGTTCTACAAAAATAAATAAACAAACCATTCTTCCAGTGATACATCTATTGCAAGCTGGAACATTTTATCTCTTAGCTTTGTTTTTTTGGCTGCACTATATGTTGATTTTCTTCAATATCATCTTTGAATACTTCCTGTTGGGATGTACTCGGGATAACACCTATGTGGCGTGCTCTTAAGTGATACCACAAACCAGTCGCTGTACCTCTGTTGTGGATTAATATGTCGCAGTAATTGCACTTTGAACTGCCCTTGTCGCGAGTAAAGTGTTCCAATATGTTTGACTTGTCCATGGTCAGCGGTAAATGAGAACGATGTAGATTTCACGAAACCGAGTTCACAATCACATTGAGACAAACAGATTTCGGAGAACAGCCGAATTCTCTTAAGCCGTAACCAATGTACGTACATATTGAACATATTTCGGGACTTTCCCTAAGTTCAATCCTTGTTTCATTTTTCTCATAAACGTCACGTGTATAAGAAAAAACTGTAACATTAATACCCAATGCGGCTACAGCGACTGACTGTTAAGTAAGCAAAATCTGCTGACATTCAACATCAGCCTACATAGAGCTAGAGCTATTTTTTTTATATCTATAACTACATAGAAACATTATTTATATCAAAGTACCATGAGTTACATTAACTGCATTAAAACAAATATTTTATTCGTGGATTTTATTTCGCCAAAAGTTATTTTCTTTTTTCGTCTTTCGAACAAATTCTAGTTTTTCCTGTATTGTTTTTTTAATTTAATTTTCGTCTTCGAAATGTTTAATTTTTCTTCTTTAGATTTTTTCATTTTTCGTTTTTCGTCTTTCGAACAATGTTTTGTTTTTCAAAAAGAAATAATTCTTCGTCTTTCGACAATTTTTCGTTTCTCGAAAAAAAATCTCATCGTCTTTCTCGTTTCGAAACATTATTTAAAAAAAAAATACTTTTTCGAAAAATTTTGGCAATCCCTTGTTCTGACAAGGAAAGTACCCGTTGATGTATAAGTATGCACGTAGTAATTATATCTACACATACAGTTCTGTAGAGCATTGTATACATTATAGCCTGATCTCCTCTTCCGTTGATTTAGGTTGACCCTTTAACTGGAGTATATTAGCATTATAATGTACATCTTCAGTCATAGCTCTACGAATGTATAAAAAGATTGAGTAACATAATATCTGAGTAAACATAGGAAGAATGCTAATAAAAAAAGGATTCCTCTTCGTGTGAAAACTTCGTAGGAGATATTGATGAACACATTCATTGATACATGCAGTGTGACATTCAGAGGCATTTCATCAAAGCTATTGGAGCAGTAAAGGATCTGAATTTGTCAGCTGTGAATAATATAGTGTATTATTTTCTCTCTCCCTGAAGTTTATTTTTCAAACAATTTCCATCATCATCCCTTACGTCAGAGATTCCCAATATTGTGTAATTTGAGGAACTCCTGTGTCTGATAATTCATCCCTGTCGCAATTGTAAAGTAAATTTCGACCAATGTTGGCTTGCAGACCGCGCCCTTGCAAAGTCAGAAAATTTCCGACAAATGCCTTCAAATATTTATATACAGCAAAGGACAATAACTCAAAGGAAACTACTTTTGAATAGATAGTTTGTGTAAATATATTTATATTTATCCAAACTGCATTTTATGGTAGAACAATTTGATAATCGTATTAGCCTTCAGCAAAAAAATAAAATAGATCATATTCTTGTTAATAGTTTAAACACTTCAACAACAATATTACATTCTACGTGTAATGAAGAGAAATTTAAGTTTTTATTTTATTTTTCTACAGAATATGTTAATTCTGCCTGATGACTACAAAAAGACAATGATAATATCTATGCCTTCTTTGACACAATAATTACATTGGTAAGTTCTGTAGATTTAGATAGTTTCAGAGTTAGAACGATAATTACATATCAGAAACGATCCCAGAGCTTGGCTCTTGGCGTCGAATATTACAGCAACCGTATTTAGTGAAACACATAGAGTGATATACTAACACAATCTACTGGCATGGGCCATATCAGTATTTAATTATGTAAAGTTGTTTTTTAAAGTGCCCCAAGTGCATAACGCTCTCAGTTCTTATTTACAGATTCTATAATAATATTAAATGACAATGACTACTGTTCAATGTGATGAATGCATCACTTTAACTTTAAGTGAAATGTTCGGAGAAAGATTTCCAAAATAAGACAACTTCGACTTAACGAGTGACTCGCTCTCCTTTCCAAAGATGTTGTTTTCAACAAAGATTTGATCTTGTGTTTCGCTCTCAAATGACGATTCGTTATTACATTATTTTCTTTAGTTCAAATGGTTCGTCGTGTCATTAATTTTTGAAACGTTAATTAAACTCCTTTCCCGACGTCATAGAATGATGTAATTTTGCAAAGCAAAGTAAGTCCGATGACCATACAGTATTGAATTGTTACTTTTATTTATGTCTATATATTTATATATTATAAAAGCAAATTGTACTTTTAATTATGTTACTTTTATTTAATTTGTTACATAAATCTTAAGATGTGGGTAACAATATTTAGGTTGAGGAAATGTCTCCAACGTCGAAATAAATCAACAAATAATAATAAATATTTTAAAGACATTCTTTTTTAATTAATTCGCAATAGAAATTAAATAATAATATTTTTTATGCATGACTTAACAGAAAACAATGGGGCGCGTCATTTTAGGAATTTAGAAAGTGACTAGATGAGAAACGTTCTATTAGACATGCATAAAATTTTTTTTTTTGCTTTTAGTACGAATTGATTAAGAAAATAATGTCTTTAAAAGGTTTTTTGGCAAATCTTTTATATATAGTATTACACATACACACAAAATAGATTAGGTGTATAAGGTTCGTTCATAATTTAAATTGTAATTCAATAATTAATGTACTATTATTAAGAAACACGATCCACATGAATATAATTGCTAATGAACAATAAGATATGAATTAACACAAAATATTATTTTTGTATTTCAGAAAATATCGCTGACCAATATTGCCAAGAGTTTTATCAGTTATGAAATTATTATTTTTGGTTATTATTCTGGTTGCAACATGTGCACACAGTGCATCTCGCAAAGGTATTCTTTTTAAATCTATATTAAAAGTAAAAAATAAAACTTATGTATATTTACTACACTATTCAGATATACTAAATATAATTGCTACTTCAGCAGGAACATGGGATAAGAGAATAATTGAATAAAATGCACAGGGGTACATAATCCGGATTACCAATACTACTTTTTAATGTGTAAATACGAATAAACGATATCCAAGATAGAGTATTGTTTACAGTTGTTGTTTTGTAACGCTTACGTTTGAATTTATGTAGTTTTTCGCAATAAATAGCAGTGATTTAGTCTCTGGTACTAGAAAGAATAGTTTAATATAGAAAAGTCATGAAACACAAGAAATAAATTAAATGGGATGATAAAAGTAAGTTAATTATTAAAGTTTAGTCCGATATAAGTGCTTTGACGTCTATATTGCATACTAACGTCCAGTGACAAACATAGTCAAATTTAATAAGATAAATTATTTATTTTTCTAGTTTTTGAAGGTGCTATATTGAAATGAATACTAAATTTTAATTTAATTCTACGACATTTAGGCAACGTTGACTCAGGGCCGATGGATGATGATGTGATGATTAGTGGAATGAAGAAAGTGTAAGGAAAAGCAGCATATGTTGTTTGTCCACCCCAAGCGCACATGTAACAAGCATGGATTGAAACGGCTACTTTAAGCACCAAAGATGTGTGCTCCAACGTTTCTTACTTATTTTAACCTAAGCAAAGCATACAAGTAAACAATGTATCATTTGCTTTGCATTGCTATATTATTTCAAAATTATTTTTATCATTATCAAGATTAGTGAACATTTCTAATAGAGTGTGATTATTTAGATTCACGCTTATTTTCGTCTATTTCCAAATATCTCAAATGGAATAATCATACGTTGTTACATTACTGATCTCAAATTCTACCATCATTATATGCAATGTCTGCAGCATTAACAAAACTTTTGTTTGAGGCCGTGCGGTCTACGGGGGTAGGCCAATTACTCGAAGTTTTAAAGTTCGGGTCCCCTCTGGGGCATGGATGTGGAGTTTTGTAGCTAAAGGGCGAATCGTGACGGAGCGAAATCCAAAGTTACTATATTACCCATATAAAAATAAAATTTACCAAAGTTTTACCACTCCGGGAATTTCTCTATGGTGTCGGGACTGTTAATATTTTCTTCTCCAGAAAAGAATATCTATATTCGCTTTACACTTCAGTTTTTTATATCAACATAATTTATATAAGCGTATGACAATTCTATAAGTGTGCATGTCATGTACCTCATATGTCTTTTGCAGGCACAAGTGTCAATAGGAGATTTTAAATCTATTTGCTTCATTATTCTCATTATCATCTTACATGACAATAATTCTGTAAATTCGCATACCGATTGCAACGATCTATGTAGCATCATTGTCGAACCTTGCCGTTATATATTTTTCAAATTTAATTCTCCTTTTTAATGGGGAAGTAAATACTTTTTAACTTCATTTTTAATATCTCCCGCACCTTAGAAAATAATACATCTTGTGTGTAGTTCTTTTAGATAATGGAGAACTGACATATGAATGTACCTTTACTAAAAATGAAACAATCAATAAATTCAACCCATGAAAATAAATGTTGGAAGCAAACTTGATATTTAGTAAACTCATACTAAAGGCAGCCAATCAGCTTTCTTTCATTGTTTTATGGTATCCCGTATAGCTAGAGTCCATTCCATTCCAAATATTTTCATTTAATCAACAATCATGTAACACCCTTTTTACGTATACTAATTAGTGTTACTAAAACTAATAAATGACTCCTTTCAAAACTGCTGAACTTCTCTGGGCTCAACTATACAAGAAATATCATCAACGTAGGCACTTATATTTAAAGATGCACCATAAGTTTGTATCCCAATTAGCATTTCCTCTATATAATATTCAGATGTTTTCTATCCCCTGCTGCATCATAAGCTCCACCTTTTCTTTCCATATATCTCGGTCTGCTGCTTCCCTCATCCATGTATATCCTGAAAAACGCTTGATATCATCTACCCATTCTACATTTGAACGTCGTGTAGGTCGTTTCTTTTCTCTAGGAATCCAATGTAGTACATTTGTTGTCTATTTTTCCATCTTGTCGTCTAGCTATGTGATCGACCCATATCCACTATGTCTTCATCGTAGCCTTGTTTACATCTTCTAATTTTTTTGTGCGCGGATCCATGCACTTCACTTCCTGTCCTTGCTGGTTATTCCTACCATGCATCTATCCATTCCTCGGTGAAACTCTTAATCTTTTAGTTGTTTGCGCATTCATTGTGCAAGTTTCACAGCCGTACGTCATTACAAGTAAGACACATTAATTATAAACTTTACGCTTCAGACGTATTCGTAGTTAGTATTTGAAACTAAAGTGCAGTCCTCCAAACGAACGCCACGTCATATCACATGTTCTATTCATTTCATCAGTCTTACGGTAAACGCAAGGTTTACGAACCATCTGAAATCGCAGGAGAATGGCTGATTCTATGAAAAGGTGGAATAAAACGGAGACCGAATCCTACGTATGACAGTCCACAATTTAAGATAATTCAAATGTGTATAGTGGATTTATATCCATAGAATCAGACGTGCGTGTGCTTGTTTATCATACAGCTGTAACAGAGAATAGTGTACACATTAGAAAATCACTTCAGCAGTATTAACTATCAGCACGAAAACGATACTGGATAGTTAAATACTATCAGATACAAAAGTCGCAAAGTCGATGAATGATTGTAACAAGGTTATGCCAAAGTTGATCCATAATTTGATGTAAATAAACGCGGGGGAATTGCTCACGAAAGTTCTTCTGCAGTATTCACATTTTCTTTGGAATTCATATCCAGTGAGTGTGGAGGGTCATCAACGTCTGTCAATACCATGATTGTGAACCAGTTATTGACGATGTTAACCGTATGCCATTTTGTTTTAATGTATTGTAAAATAAAGTAAACCATATTGACTCCAGAAAAGTGGACTCAGACTGTTGGAGAACTTTCGGTTCTAGAATTTGCATATATTGATAGGGATCAACTAACCCTTAGCATATCTACATCATATTATCACCTTTCGGAGTAAAACAAGCTTATATCACTACATATTCGCAGGATTTCTGCGTCTTCGTGTGATAATATTTTGAAATTCCTCGCTCTTTCGTAACTGCAGCATCAAATCTGTATTACTTTACAATATTCTAATTCTTTCAACGGAAAAGTTATATTCTTCAAATCATCTACAGTTCAGTTTGCACATAGTTTCACAAATTCACGTCTTGCTGACCTGAGAGCCTCTTTGAGGATCGTGCTCGCTTTTTTCTCTTTCATACCCCTTTCTTGTAATTTCACCAATACAGTGGTATGACTGAGTTTAATGCCAAAGAAATTTCGAAATACGTAATACATTGGTAGGAACATAGTCTTTGAGTCCCTAAAGGTCCTTAGCTAATTTTCAATCTTCGTACAGAATACTTCGTCTGTATGTCCGTCCAGAGTACCCACGTGAACAATTATGCTGACTACCTCAATACGCATTAAAGATTAAATCTCCCGATGATTTCAATTTACTTCCAGAGTGCCAAGTCCTATGTTGTTTGAGACAGTACTTGCAGAAAAATGAAAATATGCCAAATTACAAAGTACATTTCAATACCTGCGGCTAAAAGCAGTCTAACCCACAAAATTAATTTCTTGACAAAAATAAAGATAAGTGCGTAAACCTAAACCAATTATATTTTTGTTGGCGCGATAAAGAGGGGCACTGAATGAACCTGAAAAATATTCTTGTTTTATCTTGGAAGCTGTATGGTTTAGGTGTTTACCAGGTGCGGAAATATGAAACGGGAATTTATGTACAGAAAGGACATAGTGATATTATGACAATGCCTCAACTATTTTATTCGAAGTATTGGCCTTTGCTAGCGATACATTTCTGCCATCGCTACGGCAATGTGTGGATTCCAGACCAAAAAAACTGTGCCTCTTGTGCTGCAAACCAGTCATCAAGCCATTTTCGTAAGTTATGAAGCGCTGGTCAGGAAGTGCGTATCACATGCACACAAAAAAGTGAAAATCGGAAGGCGCCAAGTCTGGTGAGTAAGCCGCATGCGGAAGGATTTCTCAGCCAAACGTCGCAATCTTTACCTTGACCGGTTTTGCTGTGTGGGAGGGTGCATTATCGTAAAGATCAATCACTTTATGTTGTGTTTGGTCATAATCTGGTCGTTTTCCACGCAAAGCATGATGGAAATCGATCATTTGTCGTCGGTAATGTTGGGTGTTAACGGTTTCGGCAGGTTTCAGCAGTTCATAATAGCTCACTCCCTTCTGATCCTACCAAACACAAGGTATTGTCTTCCGTACATAGCGATTTGATCTTGCAGTCGATGTCGCCGGTTCTCCTGGAGCTACACATGATCATTTACGTTTAGGAATCTCGAAATAGATACACTTTTCGTCACCGGTCACAACTCGATGGAGAAATGATTTCTGTTTGTACCAGGAGAGCAGAGTTTTTTTCGGTTTTCGTACTGTAGTTCAGTCAATTTTTCATGTGGAACCTATTTTCCCACCTTCTAAAACTTGCCCATGGCTTTTAAACGTATGGAAACTGCTTCTCGTGCCACATTTAATTGATCCGCGAGTTGTTGTTGCGTTTGAGCGTCATCCTCATCCAACAATGCTTGCAATTAGCAGTCTGCAAACTTTTTCAGTGGTCTTCCACGTACTTCGTTTCTCACGTCAAACTCGCCACTTCTAAATATTATAAACCAGGCATAGCACTGTTACTTACCAAGAGCATGATCACCGTAAGCTTCGACAAACTTGCGATGTGATTCTGCAACAGTTTTCTTCAAATGGTAACAAATAATCAATGATGTCCACACATCGTAGTTTGTAAGCTCAAATTGCGCCATGTTCAATGCTATTTAACACTACACTATGACATGAAACTTGTCTGATTGTGAGTTGCAAATCGTTATCAGCAGTCAAATCAAGCAAGTGGCACCAAGGACGCAGTTTTGAGGTAACCACAGTAACAGCTAACGCCGTCTATGCACAAATTCCGGATTCATATTTACACACCTAGTATTCATATTTTCTCAAGAATAATAATTTTTGTTTCAAACTGTTTTTTACTGCAAACATTAATTTCCAAATAATATTTGACGAGTATTGTCATTGTTATGAATGAAAAGAATTGGGCATAAGATATTACCGAAGTATCTTAAGGTGAAGTTTATTAGCGCAGAAATACACTAAGAAAAACATATCGTTATTAAGCGAGTTCCCAAACCAAAGCGGAGAAATACCTAAATTCAGTTCTCTTTTGTCGAAGGAAGGAGTTGGCCACAAAACCTAGAAGTTTGTGAATCAACTACTATTGCCAATAAAAGAATTCTGGATGCCAGGGTCAAAAGGATTTCGGGATATAGATAAATGGGTTATGCGAGTTCCAGAAGCAAGACAAAGAGCATTTCAACCCTTTTGCGACAAAGGAAATATTTGACTGAAATATTTCAAATCTTGTTCCCAAACTATCAGTGTCAATAATCAGTTTTTCAGCACCACGCTCAAACTGTAATCAAAATAATATTTTTTGGACCGCCCTGGAATGAGATTATTTTTAATTTTGATCTAACTTTTAAGGCATTCAGGAAAATTTGGTTCAGGATAGATTGATGGATTATGAGATAAACTGGTAAAATAAAAAAGGGGAAGAAACGGGAGAAGCACGAGAAAACCCACGCAGACAATGTTTGTCCACCGAAAAGTCCACATGGCATCGGCAGGCATCAAACTGACCCTCTCTAGCAACAGAGCCGAGAACTCTGCCATCGACTCACCTTGATACCATATGTAAATAGTAGTGGGTCAACATAATTACTTCAGCTTGTTTACGTTCTTTTCTTTTTCTGTGTGTTTTCTAATAACAACCATTTTAATAAAATCTCAGTGGACGTTGATTTGTGGGTACCTATATTACTGTGGGTAAAATTAATACTGACGTGCTTGGAATACACCAAAATTTATAAAATTAATTATTATTAACCTAGCCCATTTCCTATATAGTTTAAAGATTGAACGTCATATTTTATTTATTTTATATAACTTTTTACTATCTACAAAAGAATATAGCGTTTATATAGCGAGTTTATGCACATTTTAGGGCCGCAACGTATTTTGGTAGCTCTCTATGCAGAATAACATTTCTAAATCTTAAAGACTTCTCACTATTGGTTTCCAAACTGTATCAACTTAAAAGTTCTCACGTTTGGTAAAAATGTCTTAAACGCCTTATTGATTTAACTTTATTTAACATTATAATCACTTTCCATTACATCCTACTTATTATAAAAGTTTTGTTAAGGTGAACTACTAACTGATATGTTCAATGACTCTCCTCTCTGGATTTTTACCTAGATCTGTGAGTTCACATGGAAATGTATGTCACGGCTGGTCCCTACCCTAAATGAGTCTCAGAGTAATCATATAGGAGTGGAACGTACGAGATTTTGAAGTGGATATGAGGTTTCACCCTTGCGCACACGAATAGTTAGCTTTAGTCTAGACAGTGATTATTTTCCTCATTTCTCGTGAAAATATTTCTTTGAATTTTCTTTTGCTTCTTGCGCTTGGAGACGGAGCGATTTACCTTATGTATCTGATAAGGTCACTAATGACCGAGCCGTTACGAACCAAGAAGTCTAGGTGGGGAATATGAGAACGTTAGCCGGCAGCTGGACTCGAGAATCAAAGTACGTTTTTTTTCAATTGTGGAAGTTGCTATTAGACTGTGCATTGAATGAATTGGATTCGAAGAAGTTACTACGTTTACTTCGTCCCGAAGTGAGGAGTATTATGAAGGGATAAGTTATGAGTTGGTGTGTTGTTGAAACGTGCTCGGATACGAAAGATGGTTATTAGCAACAATTTGAAAAAAAAAAAATGAAAAGTGTATACAGAGAGCTGGAAAGCGGGACGTCAATATTCATTTTGTTATTAAGAAACGCTATATGGTATTCTAGAGAGGAATTGCTGTTATAAACCGATCACAGAATTATCGTAAAAGAAGAAGAAAATTTTCCAAATTCGCCAAGCTAATGCACCTGAAGATTTCTGCAGGATTGAATTACGTGAAGTATCAATTTTTATTCTCTCGTTTGTAAATGACTATTATAATTGCCAGAAAGTGAGGCAGGCGGATATCATTTTCCATTTTGTTTTGGAAGCATGATTTATTAGAACCATTCACCCTCCTCCGAGAACATATGTAGAAATGACTTACGGTACGTTCTCGAGCTGGCGCAGAGCGTGAACTATAAGTAACACAGACAGGCGCTTCTCCCAGCTTAGTCTAGTGGTTAATGAATTAGAAACCTGATCCGGAAACCCTGAATCGGACTCTGGCTTGAATATTTTTACATTTGTTTTAAAGAAAATTAATTGTTTTTTTTTTCTTTTTGTGTATATACGCATTAGAAAACTTAATAAAAGTAGTAATCTAATATCCGGGTTGCACCAGGCGTCCCCCAGGCTGCGGACAGGGGAATGCCGAACAGATATGGAGAGTACTGGAAATGATCCGGAGCGGACCAAAACCAGTACTGCTGCCTTGGAGTTAGTATAGGGATCTATAAAGGATAAGATAACCACTAACAAAAATATCATGGTGAGGGGAAGCAGCATCACCATTATCACTTTGAGGCTGAAGATGAATGACATCGGAAAGGCTCAGTGATGGACAGAGGACGACATCTTGAAGGCCTACTATTACTGCGAGGTCGTAGAGCTGACAACTCTACACCTTTAAAACCTGTAAAGATATAGTATTAGATGGTTCATGGATTTCCGGGGTAAAATATTCCGTAGGTAAACTAGTCCCTCATTCGATTATCCGGACGGGGACTGCCACAGGGGGCTTCAAGAACAGGATTAAGAAAGAACTTAGAATAGGAACGTGGAATGTTCGAACATTAAGCAAAACAAGCGCTTCTCAAAGGGCGGTGCGCTGGACCGAAAAGTACGAGCTAGATATAATATAATACAATACAATATTATTAGTGATACAAGAAGTTCCGTGGGAGGGTCAAGATAGCATTCCAAAGGGCAACTACACTTTCTACTACGGGGGAACACAGTCTCACGATTTCGGAACAGGATTCCTAATTAAGAACAGTATCCTTCAGGTGATTCAGAATATAGAGTTCCTAAACGAACGACTAACGCACGTTGCTATACGTACTCGATGGGGCAACACTGTTTTATTAAGCGTCTATTCTCCAACCAAGGTGGCTACTGATAATGAGAAGGATATATTCTACGATGATCTAGATAGACAGTTTGACCGAGTGCAGAAGTATAATTCGAAAAATGTGTAGGGGTGATTTCAATGCAAAGGTAGAGAGGGAAGAAAAATATAGACCTACTATAGGCAAATATAGCCTTCACGAAAAGACCAACAACAATGGAGAAAGACAGATAATTTTCGTAGTTTCGAAAAACCTACTATTAAAGACCACGCACTTTGAAAACAAAGACATACACAAATACACATAGGTATCTCCGGAAGGGAAAACTCTTAAAAAGATCGATCACGTATTAGTAGATAGACGAAAAACACACCAACATAATGGATGTTAGATCGTACTGAGGAGCGGAAGGTGACACCGACCATCAATTAGTGATCACAAAAGTAAGGGAAAAGTTATGCGTCGCGAACAGGGAAAGGAAGGTGTCAGAACAACTGAAATTCGAAGTTAAACGATTGAATAATCAGAGTATAAAGACAGATTAGGAACTCGAACTCCCAAGTAATTTCGAAATCCTAGCCGACTCGAGTAATAATAATGAAGATATTAATAATGAATCTGTTGTAACTAAGATGTGAGAGACAATCCGTGAAACAATTAAAGGCGCAGCAAAGGAACGTGTAGGTGAGAGGAAACAACATAAAAGCAAAGCTTGGTTTGATGAAGAATGCCTTAAGCTTCATGAAATAAAAAAAAAGCCAAGCAACAATGTCTAAGTAATAAAAGCGAAACAAATACTAACCACTACAGTAAAGCGAAAGGAAACGCCACACGAGGGTTTAAAAACAAAAAGCGAGAATATCTGAAGCAGAAGATTCAGGAGAGAGGAAAGCGAGAAGACAAATAACATACGAGACCTATACAAAGGGGTAAACTCGTTAAGAAAGGTTACCAGCCGAGTTTAGGTATGACTAGAAATGAACGTGGAGATCTTCAGGCACATCCGACTAAAATTGTAGATGTGTGGAAAAGTTATTTGGACAAACTTCTTAATGTACACAAAGGGAAACAAATAGAGGGATTTGAAGTCCATACCGCAGAACAGTGGATTCACGAACCTGGCGAGATCGAGATCGAAATGTCTCTAAGAAATTAAAACATTTCAAATCATTAATAACAGACAATATTCCAGTCGAATTATTTAGAGCAGGAGGAACGGCAGTAATCAAGGAAGTACATAAATTCATAAGTGATATATGGAGAAAGGAGAAGCTCCCAAAGGAATGGAATACTTCAATATTAGTTCCGATTCACAAAAATGGCGATAAATTGGACTGTAATCTTTACGGCGGAATCTCGTTACTTCCAACCTGTCACAAGCTTTCAAGTGATATTCTGTTAACATGTCTAAGTGTATACGTAGATGAAACAACTGGAGAACACCAATGTGGATTTAGAAGAAATACCTCCACGTTAGACTAGATTCTCACCTTCGGACATATTTTGGAGAAGAAATGTGAATACAATGGGACGGTTTACCAGCCACTCATTGACTTTATTAAAACACATGATTATATCAAAAGGGAAAATGATACAATATCTTGATACGATTTGGAATTACGAAAAAAATGGTTTAAGTAGTGAAGATGTGTCTAAGCGATCCCATATGCAGAGTACGGATAGGTAATAATATGTCAGATAGTTTCACGATTCGCAATCCATTGAAACAAGGCGATGCTTTGTCACCAATAAATGTTTAATTTTGCGTTAGAATAAGAGTTTTTAAAAATTAAAGGAGAAAAAGATACAATCATTGAATAGTTTGAATCATGTAAATCATTGAATAGTTTGAATCATGTAAATCATTGAATAGTTTGAATCATTTAAATCTACATCATTCGAATAATGTAGATCCAATAGAGGACGATATAGATTCACTACAAACAAACACCGATGACTTAGTAGAAGCGTGCTATGAGATAGGTCTATAGGTAAACATATTTAAAACAAAATTCATGATTAAAAGCCGAAACACAGGAAATGAAGGAAATAAAAATATAAGAATTAGGGATGAGGCCATACAGAAAGTAAACAAATTTAAATACTTGGGAGCATACGTAACAAGTAAAACATTAGTGCACGGAAGAAATAAAATTCGCTTAGTATCGGGTAATAGTGAAATGACATCGGAGCAATTGTCATTTCGTGGGCTGTTTCGTGAAGCAAACATGTGCATGGTGTCAAATAGCTTCGATTGATTATACAAGTCACTAATTTAGGTGGTTGACATCTGGCAACCCTAAAAGAGTCGCTGTAGAGCCACTAATCTAATATGGCCGCTGTGACCCTGACCAAAATTAGTTTTTTTTAGAATAACTTTTTTAAGTTTGAAATTACAAAAAAGAATTTATTACAAAAAATATTGGAAATAAAATTACGTTTCCAACGGTGTATAGAAGATCATTGTATCTTAGTTAGGTGTAAACATGTATAATTTAATGTTCATTAGTTTTACTTTTATAATACATGTAGTACATCTTTATCCATATAGAATCATGTAACTTTCTTCTGCATAAAAGTAGAGAAAATATGCTGGTGGTGCATTTTCAAGGGCTTGAAATGATCTACAATGAAAATGCAGCACTGAAGGTACTATGTGTACAAGTTTATTTCTGATTCTGTCCCAAAGCTTGGTCTTTTTATATAAAAAAAAATCCCATTGATAAATACATATTAAGAAGTTCACATTCAAAATCATCTTCAACATTTTCGTCGCTTCTTGTGTTGCTTTCACAAAAATCTTCATCGCGCCCACATTTGCACATTTCTGTACACGGTAGGTCTTTCACATTACAAGTGCACGGAGGTGCACAACGACGGATGGTAAGGTCCAGTAATTCTTCTGGAACACTTGGTATTGTACACACAACATGTTGAAACTGTCCTTCTGCAAACTTCCACCCATATTTGCATGGACCAAGTAATTGAGGGTGCTGTTCATTAGCTATTGATCACACAATTGTTTGCAGTTAGGCACGCTTTACTGCAGGGTACAAAGCTATTTTCGTTGGGGGAAAGCTCTCACGTGTCTTCTGCTTTTTTGTGAATAACTACCACCTCACCTCTCCAATGTCAGAGAGTTTCGTACCTGGAAGGTAGACCTGGCACACTAATGCCTCCAGTTTGTTCACTACATGTTCTGATAAGGAAAGGTTTACCAAGTCGCAGAATGCATCTATCATATCACTACTAGCGAGACCTAATGTTTTCCGTGTTATTTTTCCTTTCCCCGAAAATGATCCAGTAATATCGGAACCAGACAGAGCATGTAATGCACAAAGGTTTACGGTTTACGGTGTACTCTCTTGACTGGTTGTTCACAGCTGTATCACCACCAATCACTGATGCTCTCGTTACTAGCCAGCATAAATCACTTAATGCCGCGTCTTCTAAGTTTTACGTGTTTTGTTCTGGGTGGCCAGGCACTTGGACTAGGAAAACAGGATGCCCAATGTCCTTTCGATACGCATAGAATTAAAGTTGTTACACATTCTGGAAGTTTAGTTACTTCTGTCTTTAGATAGAGTAGTAAGCGCCAGAGGAGTAAGTTGGTCTCCACCACACACTTTCTGATGTGCTGTCATTACAGTTCCATGAAAAGTTCTCTTCCCATTGGCCGGATCTTCTACAAAATCTAAATTGTCAGCTGCAAAATACACAATACTATTAACGACAATATCTGGTGGCAAGTATACACCATCATTAGTACTCATTCGATCAATAACGGTTCCGGCAATCTGTGTTTTAAGACGTAGATCACAATCGTAAGAGATGGAACACCCAAGCCTGTGGAGAAGTTGAATCAGCCACTTACTGCGAGTCTGGCGATGTACAAACAAGCCAGTAGCCATATACAACGGAACTTCTCTTCGATGATACAGAGTGGAAGCTGATTAATTATGCACTTGCCTTTCGGTGAGTGGGTGAGACAGGCAGACAAAAGAGTTTGTGACAGGAATTGGCTTATCATTTCTATCTCTTCTGCCCTGAATCTTTCGTTATCTGACACGGCTCTCCGTCCTTGGATGCACCATTTGAAGAACGTGTTCACAGATGGAGGTACAACGTCATAAGACTCACTTTGAATGGTGCCTTCAAATTTCCATGTTGAAAACTTTCCCTCCATATAAAGCTTCACGTACAACATCTGAATTCTACTTCCACTGCAATTTGGGCTACATGTTCAAACTCGCTAGTAGAAGTTCCTGGAAAGTTGATGTGTCTACGAAGCACATTGACGACGTGTGTGTTCCAACATTTTTTGTGGTACATCACGTCAATAGCATGGGCATCACTTGGGTCTATGCTTGTGTTTAATCTCACAATCAATTTATCGCCCCCCAGAATCTCCCATGCATTACGCAAATTTATTCTAGCTCTGTCGGTGGCAACTTTCCTCAGCGCCTCTCTCCTTGAACCAGGGTGGTCCCAGAAAAAACACATCATCTTGTCGTTCGTTCCTGCCTTTGTTCTTGTGAATGGTAAAGCATGTTTCCTGTTTTCTTCTCGGGGTGTGGGTTTCCTATTTTTTCTTTGCAGCATATTTCTTCTGGAGGATTTCGCAAGTTTTCTGATGTGTAATTGACTTGTAACACGATGAGTGTCAGATGGCACGTTGGATTCTTAGAGAATACATGAACACATCACCTACACTGGCTTGGATAGTTTTATATTGTTCGTCATCCCGTTGGGCACGTTTCTTAATATACTCCACTAACTTAACGTAAGTGTTGTCTGTTCTTTGCGAAACACAGCGTTCTGGTGTATCTTGTTGACAGATGATGCAGACAGCATTAGGTTCTTTTCTCTTCGCTGATCGTTGCAATTCAACCTCTAATACAGGATTCATACTAGAATATTTACAATTCACCAAAGAGTCCATCAATTCGATTTCTCAATCCCTTCAAACGTACTCCATTAAAATAATAATAATAGTCCCTTGTTCAGGTTTATGACGATTTGAGAACTCCACCAGAAGAATCACGCCTCACATTTATTCTCTAAATGAATTTGTGTTCGTACTATAACAACCATCTTTCAAACGGAATTATTTATTTTTTTCAAGTCCGAGAACTCCACCAAGAGAAACTCATACAACTTCTATTCAAGATACAGTAGATGTTACTCCACTACAACCATCTGTCAACAAATAAGTTGACCAAAAACATAATCTTGTTTCTTCCTCTGTCAGTCTCGGAATTCAACCAGAAAATGTAACTCACAGTGTCAATTCACTAAAACGTATATATTAACTCCTTAGCCCAGTCTATCAAAACAGACAATTACCAAAACCCGTCTTGTACCCTTCATCTGTACTCCTTAAACCAACAACTTACACCACATTATTATCATTCTCGTGAACTTGAATTGGAGTAACCATCGAATGAATTCCCTGTCAAATTGAAATAACACAACTGGAAAGTT
>JAGDQP010017839.1:0-37727 GCA_022664845.1 Lepisma saccharinum | reverse complement strand
AATATAAACGAAAGTTAAAGACATTGTGAACGTTGAATTACAATTACAGAGCGAGTCATATGTTCGTAGCGTTTTCATGGATAATGTGCAGCACCCGCCACAGAAGCCTATTCGGTGAAGTACATCCCATCACGCTGTATGGTCCTTCTCCAACGTTCCACAAGTGACACAAGCCGCTGACGATACCAGGCTGCAGGCTTTGAAGCGAAGAACTCAGTAATGTCAGTTGTCACATCATCCACGGAATGGAATTGTCTTCCCCGCAGGAAGTGTGCCATAGAACAAAACAGATGAAAATCAGATGGCGCAAGGTCAGGACTGTGGGGTGTGTGTGGTAAAATGTCCACCCCATCCATGTCCGGAATGTACTGACGCACTCTTCTTGACCTATGGCATCGAGCGTGTTCAAAATGGAGGAGGAGTCGTTTTCGGTTCACCAGTGCTGGATAACGACGGCGCACAATGTCGTATACCCGTTGCAGCTGTTCAGCATCCAATATCCCATCTATGGATCGACCATGTGGGACGAGCTCCCAGTACACCGGACCTTCGAAATTCCACCACACACACAGCATTGTCTTCTCTTCAAACCGTCCTCTATGAACCACTGGCTGCGCCTCGGTACCTGGTCGAAGCCATTGTTTCCCGGTGTCAGGATAACGAAGAAATATCCACTTTGCATCATTCGTGATATTCCGCCTCCAAAACCTGTCGTCAGTTGGGTTTCGAAGCAGTTCTTCACAGGGTTATACGTTGTTGAGCTTGAGCGGGAGTCAAATCATGGGGACCAATTCTCGGTTTCCTGGAGCGAAACCCAAGTTGATGGAGATGACGAACAACACTGGTTTGTAATGTCTGGACCTCATCTGCCAGCTGTCGGGTACTGGTTCCTGGCGGGGCCACCCAACGCTACATACATATGACTCACCCTGGTACATACAGTATTTAGCCATATATTTCACACACTCATGGAAACGTGTGACTGAATGAAGTTTATATCTAAGATTTATCAACGGATGTCAACACAATCCAATGACTTTCAACTGAAGAAATTTCATACTTTGAATATTATCACACTACCTGTAACATTTGTTTATCTCAGAACTTGGTAACAAGCTACGCTGTAAAACAGTGGAAGATTGTAAAAACCTGTTATGCGGAAACGGAAGGAATAACACACCTTCTTGTTTCTATTATTAGGTCAGTTTTTGATAATATGAATGCTTACTACTAAGAGTTGTATAAATGTGGATACTCCGTGAATGCTTTATTTCAATGAAACAATTCGGGTAATAATTGTGAATACAGAAGCTATGAATACAGAATCGTGAAGCTGTATTCAAAATATGTTGAATGAAAATGAATAATTGAAGGATTTGGTGCAGTAAGAGAATGTCTCTAGTTTTTCAAACGTTTTTGGAATATAAAAAAGTTTAATTAGAAATGCACAAAGCGATATGGCACACCGCTGGTATTATCCATAACAAGCCATACACAGGCTTTGGGGTAAGCTGAGGATTTCCCCTCTTGAGCCAATGCAAAGAGCATTTTTTTAGTGCTTATTTCCACCGAAAAGAGTAAACTAGCAAAAAGGGAAGAAATTCCCTTTTTTGCACCCAGCACTTAAATTACTCTCAGTAGAAAAACATTGTTGTCTGGTATAGAGAAATTTCCCGGAAAACGGGAATATCTGGATCACATGAAAGTGGAAAGGAAAGAAGGTACAACTGTTGAACTTCTGTTGAATTTTTATCGCAGTCTTTATGTTATAATTTTTAAGGTAATTTTAGTAGCAGGGACATTTCTCAGTATTTTGAGGGTACTACTGCGACGGGGACTAGACAACACTGAAGTATTTTAATATAGTTCAGTCAAATTAGAGATTGTTCCGGAAGAAATTCGGGAAAGCATGAAGATTGGCAGAAATGTAGTACTAGTTTAACTGAACAATATAACCAAATTTCCCATCATTCCAGACTATGCTTAGGGTGCTATTTTGAGTAAACAAAGTAATCAAAGTAACGAAGTGGAGAGACAAGTTGTTTTAACTACAGAGATAGGCAGGAGTCTGAAACCACCCTGATAAGACGAGGATGGCTGAATAGAATAAGACCGATTTTGGATATGATTAGGGGATGAGCTTCATGTCGGCCTTCTTGACAACTGCCATTTTTTATTTATGTCGAAAAGTTTAAATGGACAATGTGACATATCGTTCCCAGAAATTCAAATACGAAGATTGTTTTACCTCCGTTCATTTGCTTATGAGACAGGAAATATGCGATCTGGCATTTGGAGAAACTTGTGGTTTACTATTCTGGCATCATCATGGAGCTAGTACGTGACAAAGAGATCGAAATTGTGCTGATGAGTGGTGGTCACTTCATTGAAGAAATTAAGGATTTTTTAGTGTGTTTTCGCAGCGTAATAAACCTTTCTGGAGTCCATCTAGAACTGGAGTACGCAAAAACTATTTCCTATCTTTATAAAACGTTTGACCTTATTAAAATCGGAGAATTTAAACACGTTTCTTCATATCCAGGGCTTCGTAAAAAAACAGAGATAGATAACAATTGGTCGATTAAATTTAAAAAATCTAGTCCGCTCATCACACATGCATAAGCATGAATGATATCATTTGTTAGCTATGGACAATTGTTCTTCTATGAAATAAGAATTCCACGCGCACTGAGAAGGAAAATAAAAGCACCAATTTTGCCTCGAAAAAGAGAAAGAGAGACTTCAATTCCAATTTTCGAATTCCAATTCCTCTGTCTATAGATTGGAAGTTAAGGCAGAAAGCAACACTCACGTAGGGTCTCCTCGTTTTCCATGGAGTAACGTAAGAACACCTGACATCATCTTGTTGAAGAAAATTTCTCGTTGCCAGCAAAAAGTGGTTGCTCAATATTATTGTTTATATTTGACGGTGGAAAGCTTTTCCCATATTATTTCACATATAGATAGAACGTATTAAAAAACAGTAACAAAGCATTAAAATGTATCTAATTATAGAATATACAGTATGCTCGCCTTTCATAATTTAGAACTCGTAAGCAAACATCATGGCCGTACTGCCAACATCAGCCATTGACCTCCCAGGTGGTCAACCTATCATCTCCTATCACCGTATTCCACACTGTAAAAAAAACTGTTTCTTAAAATGAAGAAAAAATCTTATCTCTACATCGAGAAACAGTTTTCTGATAAATGAGATATCACCATTCTTTATTTAATTTGAAAAGGAGAGGTTGGCAAATAAGATCACTTATCTTATTTTCAAATTAATGTATGCTCTCATTCTAAATCAAATTAGAATGCTGATAACTCATTTATAAGAACATTGTTTCTGAGTGCACAGAGTAAAACTTGTTTCTTAATTTTAAGATTTTTTTACTGTCCATTGCTCCTTTGTATATCTTCCAAATTAATAAACACCGACATTTCCATGAGTTCCAGCGGGAATCGAAGCAGATACCGTTCGCACCGTAAGCGGCATAATTAAGTACTTTGATAATCAAGAGATGCTTTACAATACAAGTTAATTTAATATTTTCAAATGTAAAAGTAAAAAAAAAGTGGGCTTATACGAACGTATTCAGCAGATATTGGAATTTATTGCGTTGATTCACTCCGTTTGTTTTCTAAGCGAAATGATCGTTTTAAAATTTAATTCAAGCAGAGTACCAAAATAAAATGGATTTTCTTATTAAAGTGCTGATCTGGGTTTCCTTGGGAAAACAAATAATCTAGACTAAATGCCTACAGAATTCAATAGAAGAATATTGAAGTATTTAGGAGTAATTCTATCTATTATGAATACTAATGTATTAACTACTATTGCTCTTTATTAGTAGTTGGGCAATTGTCCATTCTTTCCCTATCAAAACATTAACATTAACAAAAAGTACGAGGATAGTTTTAGTACATAAGAGATAAATAATGTGTACACGCAGCCGCTTGAGTTTATGTTCTTCTGATGTTCAATTATAAGCACGTATTGTGGAATTAATTTTAACTAATACTATTTAAATAAGATAAAGTTTGGTAAGCTCGCGGTATTGCTAACTAGAATTTTCGCAGCTATAGCATTTTCTAAAGTTGTCGAAGTTCCAGTCACCTAGCGGCTAAAATTTAAATTTGGCAACACTTGGTAATACAATGACATTGCAAAACACAATCTATCAGGATCTTATCAAAATGTCACGATATTGCCAACCTTAATCCTACATTCTTGCACACATTTTGTTCACAATATACATCGAAAGAAAATTGGATTTACTTATATTTTCGTTAAATTTCGTCAATCCGATGGTTTTAGTATTCTTTGCAAAATAATTGCTTACAACGAATAATTGTTGTTATGAAAAGGATGTCCTAGGTTCAATCCCGACTTCTCCTGTTTTTCTACTTATTTCCTAAATTATCAAATCGCTTTTTAACGAACTATAGCTTCCACAAACCCGTCTGTTACCTCTATGCATATTTAAAATGTACAGATGTGAGATTCATTTGAGGTGTAGAAAGAACACAGTAAATGCTGTTTTGTGTTCTACGACAATGCAAATTGAAGTTTAGTTACGATTAAAAGTACAGATAAGACACATCAAGTGATTGGAAGTATAGTAACATACTATGGACATTTGTACAAAGGTAAAAAAGTACCATACTATTTTATGAAACCAATATTTATAAAATGTTTACCTTCATCCATTTTATTTGTTTTCGTAGTCTTCTAGGTGTGATTTTAATAGATAATTAAGTCGCGCAGAGATATCAGTATTAAAAAATTGGGTGAGGCGTCTTTTCCCTTCATTTAGAAAGTTCCCTTATACTTGTATTTTTTTTAAAAAAATGCGCATGAACAGAATAGTAATCTAAATGATCATTTTCGCACAAAATCTGGAATCAGGTTTTCATAGAAATACAATGTAAATAAATCAATAACAATAAGGGCAGCAGGGCTCGAGGAATTAGCAAAAAGCTTAAAATTTCGAACCTAAGTATGATCAAGTGGATCAAAGTAGGAATCTATTCTGAAACATAGTACGAATTTTTATTTGTATATCTTAGCTCCTTATGGCGTTACCTACAGTTTTTGGTAGTAATGTAGGCTTCAGCCCACTCCACTTAAAAACTCCGGCGGGAATTGAACCCGTAAAAGCAGAAAGTGAAGGCGCTACTCTCTCGGCCACCCGATATCATATAGTACGTAATATTTGAAGAACGATAGATCACTAAATTGATACGAAAAACACATTTAGAATTCTCGAAAGCTGATTTGTCTCTTAGAGAGTTTTCTCCCTGTATGGTGATTGAAGGCCAACGTTTATTGCAACCGTATGCTTCGTGCAACGAGATAAGAGAGAGAACTTGCTTTCTCATACATTAATTTTCTTTACATATAGTTCACCGCATGAGGTGCCACATTTACCTTTGCTGTTTAAAATACGTATTGGATTAGTACACAGTAAAATAGAGCTGTGAAACTAATATCCTGTTTCTGTACGTAGAATTATAACTCAGCCGCCTGATCCTAGTATTGGTAATAATGCAAATTGAATTCACTAAATTCCTCATATTTAAGTCTTGTAAAGAAATATTTGGCGCTTGCACCTTTTACGACAAAACCCAGAGTTATAAACTAAAACTATGGAAGTAAATAAAATTGAAGAGTCTGTATTGTAATCACACATTCGGTGGTGACCATGGTGGATGGAAATGTATGCATTACTATAACAGCCACCCCCCCCCAACCCCCCATCATGAAATTGCTGCGTGCGTAGTGCTACGTACACCCAAATGAACAAGTTGGGAGTTTGGAAAAAAATGGAAAGAGACGACCTAAATAAATTTAGCTTTCAGCTATCTGTGTTTCATCCTGGATATGTATGCATTTAGAATGTACAGTAGAGTCTGCAGTCCGACACTTAGCCAGTAAGACACGGATCTCTGTAATCAGACAAGGCCCGGTCTCACATGTGTCGGACTGCAGAAATGCTACTGTACTTCCCACATTTGATATAGATTCTGGCATGAGTAAAAATACAAATAAGAAATACCGTACATCTGACAAATAACCTATAGTAAACGGAATCTTAAAGTTATCCAGCACATGTCAGGGATGAAAGGTAGATTTACTCGTAGCTAAACATAACAAGGGAGGTGACGAGACTCTCAATGACAGCAACACAGTTGAGTCATTTCATTTTTAGAATATTCTGTTGCTTTCAGAGACTACTTTCGTGGACATTGAATTCATAATTCATCAAACAATTTTCAATCCACTATCTCATAAACTTTTCGAACTGGCCTCACAGTCAATACTATACAGTTCTCCTTCAAAATTAGTCTCAACACCGCCTAGTTGCATGTACAGTTGTATCCATGGTTTTACAATGTCAGCAAGTGCACATAAAATTATGTTTCATGGGAACCATAAATGTTATTCATCCCATGTCAGAAGAGTTTTAAGAAGCCAGTTAAAATATTTCAAGAGATAGAAATCTAGCATGCAAGGAGCTTATCAGGATAGAAAAAAAAACATGAACAAAACGTTGTCGGGCTGTTACTGGTATCGTTGGTACTTTTGATTTCATATGTAAGTTACAAATGTTCCATATTGAGAAGCGTGTTACCTAAAGGAGTTGTTACCTTGCTTAAGAAATGACTATGAGCAGATCGAAACTGATATATTTTAGACTTATAACTTTGTGTTCAAATACAGTTTCTGTCCATCCTATTTTTATCATTGGCGTGGTATCACAAGCAACTGTTAAATATTATAATATTATTGTATGTGTTTATTACAATTGTGATTACGGTTTATTGGGTTGCAATTTGCTCCCAGCGACTTTCCCTTAATATCTGCTCTTTGATATTAATTCTTAATTCAAAATAATAATATTGTTACAGGAAAATGTTCCATTTGCACCAAACTGAATTCATAGACTATAGAAGTGATAACACTGGATGTCTTAATACCGATAATTATGTAATTGGTACGTCGTTGTACTCGACAATAGTGCGCAGATTCTCTGCTGCGCCTAAAATTATTTAATCGCAAAAATTATTCTTTTTTTCACGTTTTAAAGTAACCAATATTAAGAATTAGCATTCAAGAAATTATTTCCCCATTTTATTTTGAAATATATCATTACACAGTAGAATGTACGGTTTATGCTTTTCGTTATTTTATTATCAATAATTTTCCGGACTCAAGATATCTAATGTTTGGGACTAGAAACGCAATGGGTAAAATAAACAAAAACGTGACGTAAGCCAATTCGTTGTTTCAATCAAAGGCTAAAAAATGACATTTCGCATACAGCCTCAACATAGTGGTAGCAAAATAGAATATATCAGTACTGTTAATCCCTGAGAGTTCTAATTCCGAATAATTTCAATGGGTAACTGTAATCAAGGCAGAAATGGTAGAAATAGTTTCAGCAAACTTGGTAAAACTGACAATAAAGAGAACCAGAAATTAGCTCCGTAACTGAAACTGTTAGGCAAACAATGTTAGAAATTAGAAATGAAGTACAGCGGCATCTCTCCTTGAACCTGCGATTTATGTCGCTTTCAGAAGTAAAAACTTGCATATAGGTTTTTCATTCTTTGTGTTAAAAACCCTCAAACATAATGTTAAGTATAACACTTATGATCAACTCTATTGAAATTAGAACAAAATTATATATTAACATAACATTAAAGCATAATCTTTCCTCTCAATAATGAATTGATAAAACATATTTAATGCATCTTTAAATGCAATGCCTGATCTGTGTGTTAAATTCAATTCAGAAACTAAAATTTCGACCTTATCAAACTTTTCCTTTACCTTGAAATTTTATAAATGCGTTTAATGTACAGCCTTTTATAAATATATCAGAATTTCGTATTCCATATTTCAGTATTAATATTAATAACATATAGTAAAGACGTCTGGTTATGAAGATAATAAAATTCCCCTTCTTTCATTTAATTCGACAATATGTTTAAGAATAGTTTTAGATTTTGCTGAGCAGTTTGAGAAAAGAAATAAACGGAACTGATTTGTAAAATCTTACCTGAGCACCAACCATTCCCTGACGAAGTCTATAGAGATCTGTATGCGACCAAGAACTTTTGTACCACGGATCAACTTGTCGCAAATCTTCGTTAAAAGGAAAAATTTTTATTTGGTTTCTCAGAAACTTTCGAATATTCCACGGCAAGTCGTTGTGTCTGTAAAGACAAAGAAACGGAA
This sequence comes from Lepisma saccharinum, assembly GCA_022664845.1. Taxonomy (NCBI): domain Eukaryota; kingdom Metazoa; phylum Arthropoda; class Insecta; order Zygentoma; family Lepismatidae; genus Lepisma; species Lepisma saccharinum. The sequence goes on along the minus strand of JAGDQP010017839.1, from coordinate 29,479 downwards.
ATACAGTTTCGCAAATATTTTACACAATTAACAAAGTAAGAAGCGTGTGTATACAAAGTAGAATTTTTTTCAACTTTATCTCCTTGAAAATAGTTCCTTAGGGAAGCCTGAAACCACCGGAGAAGTTGCTTTTTCACTGTTTGAAAAAAGAGCTCAAACTAGTGTTTCTTTTAATTCCTAGAGAGAAAACTCCTTGAAAAAATCCCCGAAACTGGATTGTTCTATGTTTAACAGCCAGCGACAACCATATGGAAAGACGATATTCCCATTCCAATGTCAGAACAGACATTTTTCTTGGTTCATGCTTTTTTGCTAATAAATCGTGTCGCCTGAAGGTCAGTTTACTGATTTTTAAAGTAATATTGCCTTTTTTTTACTTTCTAAACCTTACAAATAGTAAAACTGAAAGAAAACTACATAATGTGGATGAAAGTATTTTTGTGAATTTTTGGACAGAATGGTCATATGCTGGGTTGTTTCTCCCTCCCAGCGGGAAAATTCTCATTGGGAATTTCTAGTCATGAGGTACACGGTATTCTCAACAGTTCCAAATTAGAGACCACTGAGTTAGATTTTATTTTCGAAATGTCCCCAAATGACTTCCAACATGTCATAAAATGTAGAGAAGCCTATTTTGTAATATCATCAGGGAACCGAACATCGAAGTGAGGAGAGCGTATGTGTCCATCATGCCTATGAGAGAAAAGAAAATCACAAAATAAAATTATGGCCCGTTTGTCCTCATAATTAGCGGGATGTTGTTCATAAGAAATCTGTAAGGCTACAGGGTAAACAGTTGAAGCAACGCCTTTTTCCTCAATGTTAAAACTCTCTTCTCTGTCAAAACGTGGATGCCGTTCACATTTTAAAAGCATTTTTACATTTCTTCATTAAACCTTGAAGTCGCATATGAGGTCCTTTTTATCCAAAGATTTTTTTTTTCGCACTAATATTAGTTTCTCTAATAATAGGGTCTAGTTTTTATATTTCTCATGCAAATCTAGTGAATTTCAATTTTAAATTAAAACGAGAAAAAACAACATAGGAAAATATGACATTTGGAGAAAAATGTAGATTGATGTATAAAAGCACCTCAGGCTTCAAGAAATATGTCTAGACTCTAGAACAACAGTATTTTTCACATTCCTTAATTGAAGACCTGAATTGCAAAATATTCCAAATCCACCGAGATATTTTTTCAGGAGGAACAAAAACAGTCCAAAGACTTGGGATGTTATTATATTCAGTTAAAATTATTTTGTATTAGAAAAGGTTTTAAGTTGCAGCTAGGATGTAATATTATGCAAGCGGATAGCTCTTGGAACATGGATGCCGACAAACAGAAAAATGAAAATACGAGAAAAGTGGACTTGGGATGTTTTGCAATTCAGTTCTTCAATTAAAATTTGTAATGTCTTAGCTGGCAACTGTGTTATACGCAGATAACAGAAGAATGACAATTAGTTACATGCTTTCTCGCCCTGGCTGACTATTTATTTCGTATGTAGTAGTATTTTGAAGTTTGTTTCTCCTTCTTATCTTCAATACAATTAATATGTTGGTGCGGGATCGAATGTATTCATTAGTAGAAAATATTTAAAATAGGTTGGCAACACTGTTACACTAACGGGTGAGACCACTGGAGGGTGGGAACTTGCACAGTATTTTCTGTATAGTGTTGAATAAAGTCCATGCCAACTTTAATGGGTATATGTCCAACTGATTGGAAATCATCAAAAATTTGAATTTTGAATTAAGGTGCAGTTTCGTTTGTGCGATTTTCGCATACGAAGATCGCAAGCAACTGCTGCACGCGCCACTGCATTGACACGTTGAATGAAAATCAGTGAAGCCGGTTTGGTTTGCGCGTCGGATGCATGGTGTCGCTAGCAACTGTTGCAACGACTCCTTCGGAGACCAGTCAAGCTGCAGCAATTGCATGCGTTGTAAAGTGTTGTGCAGTTTTTATTCGTGTTTTCCTTGAATTTGGAACTATTGTGTGCCAAATATGAACTTCAGCAGAGATGCGAATTAAAAGCTACGTCAAGAATGCACGAAAATGCTATAAAATTATTAGTAAAACGCGAAAGAAAGAAAATACATGCAAAGATGTGATTGTCGTCTAGTAAGTTTGATGTTCGATAGATGGCAGCAGAGTTTTCTGGCAGCTTGAAGTAACTATATTGTTTTATATTGAATGGAAGTTGAGTTTAATTTAAAATGCTGATTATATTATTATTATAGTTGTTTGTAATCGTGCCTAAAATTCTGCTACTGTAAGAAATGTTGTTTACAGAAGGATCTTAAACTCGTATTGCACAAAAAGTAAATTATATGATTGTATAGATATACTAGGGCGTCGCGCACGCGGCAAATGCACAAAGGAAACTACCCCACTGCGTGCTTCCTTCGCAAGCATTCACTGAATGCAGTCATTGCATACGACCATCGCCGAAACGAAACTGCACCTTTAGATTGATAACGCTGACAACCAAATTGCTTGTCGACGGAGGCACTCAATGTTATTATATTGTGTCGAATAACATATATGCCAAATCTGGGCGGATACGTCGATCAGTATGGAAAGCAATTTGAGAAAAATGATTTCTTTTAAATAGGTTAACAACACTGACAATTGTGACCCGAACCACGTATAGGATCAGACGTAGTAAGTATCTCGTACACATTTGTGGAAAGTTTGGTGTAAATCAATTAACGCGTGTAGGCACAAATATTAATATATGACCGGTACATTGGGGCATTTTTCACCCTAGCTAGTCGTGGCGTTATAATTTTCAATGCAGACTGACAGGCTTAAAACAAGCTTTTTTTTATCACCACTAATGCACCTTTTCATTTACAAATGAGTCATTATTTCATCTCCTCTTGTGCTGCAACTTGCGCCTCCACGCAATGACAAAGGATGTGTTATGATTATATATATTTTTCATTGACGCTGGCCCCTGGGACCTGAGGGAAGGGGGCGGTTCATTTGGATAGCGCCTAGTTCCTAACAGCAAATTCTTGGATGGTCTAGCTTGTTGAGGCTGGGAAGTGCGTCATTGAGGAGCTCTTCGGACTTTTGGTCTCGCCACCACTGGGGAGAGTGGGTATCCCAAGTATCCATCAGTCGGGAGTGCAAGTGATTTCCACGCCAAGTCATTGGACTTCGCCTCAATTTCCAGCTTGTTGACAAGCGTGATGAGGGTAGTACCCGTCCGCCTCGTTGGCTCCTCAGAACGAAGACGGAGAAGTGTGGGCATTTACGGCTAACATTCATCATGGCTCCACCACATCCTAACAAGTCGCCTTCGCGGACAGACAAGGAGAAGAAGTAGACCAAGAGACAGAATTAAGAGAAAGTCACTGAAGATAATAGTAAGAAGGCGCATCTAGTTACCGAAACAACCAGTGACACCGCCGAGAAAATAGAAGTAGAGGAACAGACAAGTATCGTACCGACTATCACACGATATCTTGTAATTAAAGTAAAGAATGATGCAGAGATCCCCGGTGGTTTGAAGGGTTTATCCCCTTTCATTATACAAAAGCAACTGAATTATGTTGCAGGAGAACTTGCACATGTTAATAAGCTTCGCAACGGCACCTTGCTCGTGGAGACATCCAATAATAAACAGTCAACTAATCTCTTGAAATTGAAGACCCTAGGACCATTCGAAGTTCAAGTTGAACCGCATCGTCAACTGAACTTTAGTCAGGGCGTAATATCTTGTTGGGACTTGCAAGATGTCCCTGACGAAGAGATTAAGAATGAACTAGCTAGCCAAGGTGTAGTCAATGTTAGGCGCATTAAAACTCGAAAGAGTGGTGAACTCCAACCCACGAGTTCGCTAATTTTGACGTTTGCCATGCCACAGCTTCCTAAGGACGTGAAGGCAGCTTTCCACTGCTTGCCTATTCGTCCATATATACCGAGTTCGCTCCGCTGTTTTAAATGTCAGCAATACGGACACACCAGCACGTTGTTTAAGGCGCCCTCTGCCGTATGTGGAATATGCGGTACCAGTAGCCATGTTGCGGATTCTTGCACGTCACTGAAACCTCAGTGTGCCAATTGCAAGGGTGATCACACGGCTTGGTCGCGTGACTGTCCGGTATTTAAAGAGGAAAAACGAATTAAAGAGCTGATTGTGCTAGAGAAAATATCTTCTGGTGATGCAAAACGTGGCGTAAAAGAGTCTCAACGCACGCTTCCATCTGGTGCGTTTTCCACGGTAGCAGCACGACTACCAGTTAAAACTGTCTCGGTTGGCACCCAGACAGTTCATGTATCAACTCAGACTGAGAGCTCTCAGTCTGATAAATTACCAAGTAATCGCCAAGCCTCAGAGACTCATCAAGTTACGCCGATACATGCTCAGAGACAAATATCTCCTGTGCAGTCATCTAGGACTCCACTTGCTGTATCTACTCTTCGGGCTAGTAAAATTTCACGATCTAGTCGTATGTCACCACTAGCGATGAGCATCAAACGTCTAACTACTGTTCTTGCTACTCAACTAGCTCATCAAAAGTCTCCACCTGCCCTTAATGCGCCGAGTTCATCCCTCATATCAGATATCATTGATGACGATCTGATGGAATCGGAGTTTACTGTCGTCCGAAAGGGAGGGAAATTTAATAAACCTAGACTTAAAAGGTAATATGTTTCTTGATCTTCATCCCAATGGCTATGCTCCAATGCAATCTGAACGGATTTAATTCCCACTCTGAAGAACTACAAGTCTTGTTATCAGATCTTTCCCCTGCAGTAGTTTGCTTTCAGGAAACATAGTTTAGAACCACTGAATCTGTGTTCTTGAAGAACTATACACTTTATCGGACAGATTTTCAAACTGATAGTCGCGCATGTGGCGGTGCTGCAATTGGTGTTGTTGACACGCTGGATTCAACACCTGTCCACATTGCTACGACCCTACAGGCGGTTGCTGTTAACGTCCACCTTGAACAGCATATCACAATCCTGAATTTGTACATAACAAGGGAACAAGACTTTACGCTCCTTGACCTCCAGAATCTTTGGCAGCATTACCCCAACCTGTAATTTTAGTTGGAGATTTTCATTCATATAATTATATTTGAGGTCGTGTTCGTACAGATGTCCGCGGTAGAATCGTTGTATCGTTTATTGACGCTTCAAACTTTGTTTTATGAAATAATGGTGCTAAGACGCATTTTAGTTTCGCAAGTGGCACATACTCAGTGATAGATCTGTCTCTCTGCAGTGCAGTTGTTGCATCCATGCTGGCACGGCGTGTACATGACGATGTATGTGGTAGTGACCACTTCCCAGTAATTTTAGACTTTTTAAACCTATATCAAGCACCACGCAAATTACCGCCTTGGCATCTATAACGTGCTGACTGGACAAAATATGAAACGCGTGTCCAACAAGTTGATCAAGGAGATTTGCCCCTGAATGATTCGGTTGAGTACTTGAACCGTGAAATTTTGCGAGCTGTCAGATGTTCCATCCCACAGTCTGGCCGAACGCCCCGTCGGCGTTCTGTTCAATGGTGGAACGATGAACTCGAACTAGCACGGCGACGGCGCAGTCGCGCTCTTCGAGTGTTCAACCGATATCCTACAGCGGCAAATTTAAATGCAGTTCGACAGTCACAAGCATATACTCGACGTCTCATGAAGCAAACTAGCCGTACATCCTTTCGTGAATATGTATCTTCCATTAATTCACAAACGCCAATTCGAGACGTGTTCCCACGGGTCAGACGGTTGCAAGGCAACTCTCGCTCCGAGCCATTGACTGCTCTGAAGCAGAACAATGTCTTGCATACTGACCCAGAAGCGATAACTAATCTTCTTGGAGTAGCCTTCGCAGCAATATCCAGCTCTCTCACTATAGTGCTAATTTCGTAAACATTAAACTACAGGCAGAGATAATACCTCTACGGTTTCACTCTAATAATTTAGAACAATATAATATCTCTTTCATTGAGTGGGAACTTGAAACTGCCTTGCGGGATGTTAGAAACACATCCCCTGGACTGGATGATATTCACTATGAAATGCTGAGACACCTTCTCTCCTACGGAAAGATCTTCTTGCTAAATCCCTATAATCAGATCTGGAGGACTGATAGCTTCCCTGCTAGTTGGCGAGAAGCTATTGTAATTCCGATTCTGAAACCTGACAAAGATAAACAAAACCCCACAAGTTACCGTCCCATTGCTCTCACTAGCTGCGTATGCAAGCTTTTTGAGAGAATGATAAACCGACGCCTAATGTGGTACTTGGAGCATAAAAACTTGCTTTCTAATGATCAGTGTGGGTTTCGCCAATATCGATCAACTGTCGACCATCTCGTCAGGTTAGAGTATATTGTTCAGAACGCATTCCTCCTGAATGAACATGTTCTTACTGTGTTCTTCGATTTAGAGAAGGCCTATGATACCACCTAGAGATATGGCATAATACGCCATCTTCATGACTGGGGCATTAGGGGCCTCCTGGCCCATTTTATATCACATTTTCTTCGCGATCGCTATGTTCGTGTCCGTGTTAGTGATCGTTTGTCAGAGCATTATTTACAGGAGAATAGCGTACCTCAAGGGAGTGTGCTGAGCGTAACACTGTTTGCTATTGCAGTGAATAGAGTAATGGCTTGTATTCGCCCTTATGTGCAAGGTCTTTATATGTTGACGACTTGACGATTATCTATAAATCTGCGAATATCAACCTCGCAGCCCGGCAGATCCAGTTGACGCTTAACGGACTTGTTGACTGGTCACACCAAACTGGCTTTCGTCTTTCGCCTACGAAGACAGACTGTATACACTTCTGATGTAAACGGAATTGTCTCGTGGATCCTGATCTGTTCCTTGGAGCCAGACAACTCCAGTTCGTCGAGGAGGTACGATACATTGGTTTATTATTTGATACTAAGTTAAATTGGCGTAGTCACATTCGCCAAATTAAAATTTCTTGTACGAGAGCTCTGATTTTTTTTCGGTTTTTAAGTCATTTCACTTGGGGTACTGATCGAACAACCTTGTTGCGCCTTTATCGCGAACTATTTTTTTTTTAAACTTAATTATGGTTGTCACGCTTATTCCTCTGCACGATTTTCCGCCTTACATACGCTCGATAGTGTTCATCATGCTGGAATTCGACTCTCCACTGGGGCGTGTCGCACAAGCCCTGTAACCAGTCTTTGTGCCAATGCCGCCAAACCTCCGCTCGAGATACACCGGATGTTGCATATGTTGAGTTACTTTTCCAAGATTTCATCTTTAGTTGACATCCAGCACATAATACGGTAATCAACCCAGTACAGCAGGGACTTTATGAACGCCATGGTCACGCTACCCGACCACTTGGCATTCGAGTATCTGAGTTGTTGATCAATCTGGATGCAGATCGTCCAACTGTCTGCCGTGTCCGTTTTTGTCTCCGTTCTTCGTGGACACTTGTTCGTCCGCGGACTGATATCTTCTTGTCAACAAAATCGGAAACATCTTTGATCGAGTTCCAGCAGCGTTTTCGTGAGATGCAGAGTCAGTACCTCGAATTTTATCTCTATTTTTACCGATGGGTCCAAATCAGAAGAATCTGTTGGATGGGGAAGCCCTTTTTTACCGCTGGATTATATGCCCTTTTGAAGGCTTTGGATTTTATTCTGATTCCTGGTGTCAACCGCATCCTTGTTTGTACAGATTCGCTAAGTGTTGTTCAAAGTCTCGACAATCTGTATTTTAAGCATCTGCTCGTGCAAGATATCCTATGTGCTCTGCCGGTGGTGAGGTAGTCTTTTCGTGGATACCAAGTCATGTTGGTATCCATGGTAATGAACTGGCAGACGAAGCAGCTCGTGAGGCCTCTTTAGGAGCTAACATTGATTGATATTGAGCATGTCCCATTTCAGGACATGATGATATATATTAAGCAAGTTACACGGAATGAATGGCAGCGACGATGGGATGACGTTGCTGTTAATAAATTGAAACAAAATCAAATAACTGTTGCTCCATGGAAATCATCTTTCCGAGATAGTAAGCTTGAAGAAGTAATTTTCTGTCGCCTACGGATAGGCCACAGTCGCCTGACACACGGATATCTATTACCACGGTTAGACCCACCACATTGCAATAATTGCAATGTAGTTTTAAGTATTCATCACGTCCTTTTAGATTGTCCAGGATATAATCATCTCAGACAACGTTATAACATCCCCAATGACATAGCGTCATTGTTAGGGGATGAACCAGGTATGTCGCGGAGAGTTTTTGGTATGTTCGTGAGACAGGTTTATCTCCGTCTCTCTGAGATGATTATGTACTTGAGCTGTTAAGTTGTATGTATTACAATTGTTTTATTTCTGAAGGCCCATTTACAGACTTCATGTTTTTAACTTATGCTAAAGACATTATACATCTTTAGTTTTTATTAATTGTTGTACTGGCCATTTACACCAGTAAGTGTTTTCTGGAGACCTTCAGCTTTTTAGTGATTGTTTTTTAGTTTTCTTATTTTAACCAAATAACAGCTAAGTTTAGACGTGACAAAAGTTAGGGGCATCACCGTATCGGGACGGGCGTAAGCCATTGTGCTGTTACCGCCCATAAAATCCATTTTATCTTACCTTTTCATTTAGGAACAACTTTTGAATATTTTTTGTACAGTTAGTCACTAATGTTATTCTTTTGAGTAAAATTTCTTTTACAAAAAAATGGAATGGATGAACTATATTGAGTAAATTTTTCTATCAATTATAAAAACTGAAATTTTCAGTTAGTTACAGAAAACAGAAAGTAAATTGGTCAATTCAAATCAAAGATATGGGGGGGGGGCATTAACTTTTCTCGATGACTGTAGAATTTTGTTCACTCTCACACACATTTTAGTGTATCCATAAACAGTTATTTGATAAGTCTACCAATGAAGTGAACAATGTATAGTGGGAACGTTGATACAAACCGAGCTGTCTTACTTATTAGCCTACTAAAGGATGACAGCTTTCTGAGCGGTGATTATAATTGGGATAAACAAGCTTGTACGGTGATAGTTCGCGTCCATAATGGAACAGCGCCATCACGGAACTTTGTTTTTCTTTGGCACTTCCTGCCAAATGACTGGAACTTCTCCATGTTTACAACTGAAATAATGAAAAACATGACCGATATCTAATTATTTTATGATTGCATATCCAACACGTGTTCTTTGCTTCTCTCTCTACTTTATGCAATCCTTAACTACATTTTTAACCCTTCGACGACCAAGTTCAAATTGTGAAGATGAGACCTAACTGATCAAATCGAATATTTTTTATTCCATGGGTTTTCCTTGCTTTCCTTTCACAAAACTATCGCTTGTACTTTCTGTAGATGATATTTTAATTATTTGTATGTGATTAAGGCTGACATATTATTCTAAAATGACCCGTAACAGGAGGTTTTTGAAAGCTCAATTTTATGCATTAGATCTACTGATACTGAATCGTCTTACATTTCGTGAATAAGGTTTTTTTTATGGAATATATTAGGAAGAAAACAAATATACTCTTATGAAAGACTTAATAGGTCTTGAAGTTTCTCGAAAATTATAGTGGGTAATTATACTTACCCACTATGTTCAAACCCGAGTCCAAAATTTCAGATCGCTTTCACGCAAAAAGTGGACAGCTTTGTGTACTCCAGGGCCCATAATTCTTAAACATGCAGCCTAATTTCAAAATAATTTACAGGTTAAATGCTCTATATAAAATTATTGACATAGCACAAGAGACAACATTGCAAGTAATATATATGGAATAGGAAATAATTAAACATGAAAGCTGTAGGACCTTAGTTACCCCACTTGGCAGTTGGAGGGGGAAGCCTAATTGAAAATCGGAAGATTTTCTGGAACGTTGCGTACGAAAACACTTATATTTCATCTTGTGTTCAATATCTTCAAATTTTGCAGCTTCCGATAAGGTGAAGAGAACAACGTTTGGGAGCAGACTCTAGTTTAAATGTTATGTGTATGTCTGTAAATATTTTGTTTGGTATTATATGTTGGACAAGAAAACAGGAGGAACAAAAACAGATTCTCGGATTGCTGGATTTTCAGCAATCCGAAAATCTCTTAGGGGTAGACTGCCCCAAGTTAAGAAAGAGGCAAAGTTTTGCGCGGCGTTCAAGAAAAGTTCAACTTAACTTGCCCTAAGAAGTGGAAAGAGGCAGGGGTGGATGGAGGGATACCTTTAAATTGTTAATATTTTTAAATAATAAACTCATATTTTAAATTCAAAGACATTGTACGAACGCTAAATGCACAATGTATACTAAAATGTAGGGAGAAAATACACAATTTATCGCACTTACGTTGGTATCATGTGCCACGTGAATGGAAACTGCAATCAACGATGGTTATTAAAACATGCCTACTCGAAGATAAGAACGGTAGCCAGTTTGTGTTGTTTCAGTTCTGCATAATACACAAAAAAATAAAATGGAAACCAATGTGAAAGAGTTGAACAGGAAATATTGGAACGGTTTTGCTTTGAGCATTCTCTCAACAGTAAGACAGATGTTGTGAAACATTTTATTTAGGAAGGACATGGACGACGTTGAGTTTAGAAGACTCTAAAGAAGATAGGAAAATGGACAGGTAGGGGCAAGCAAGTCAGGATCAGCTCGCCCAAGGACATAATTGGACATAAATGAGAAGTGGGGTTTGCAAAGGACTCTTGTCACCAAAGTTGGAGTCAGCTACATACATTTGGTGATCTCTGTAACAAAATGATGATGGAGGTAGTGGAAGATATGGGATACATTGAAAGAAAACAAGAAAAGTTTTCCTAAAACCAAGCGTGATCAAAAGAAGAAGCAGCGAAAACGACTGTCCCATTTGTTTAAGGGGATTCAATTAGGTCTGAAATATTGGGTGATGAAACTAACTACTCCTTCTTTCCCCACATCTCACCGAATACTTTGTGAAGAAAAACAAAGTAGGACCTCCAGCCAAGAAGATTCCACAAAAAGGTAAAATTTGAAGAGAAAAAGGTGTGGTTATGTGTTTGAACAAAAGGGGACTCAGTGCTGCGTTCTCATAAGGCCCAAGAAGCGGTCACTGTTGAAACATACATCAGTGAGGGGATTGATAAAAGGGTGTACCCAGTGATTCCGCCAGACCCCTCTGTGTGGGGCATTAACTCTCAAATTCTCAAAATAACCCTTCCCATCAACTTTAAAGTTTTTACGGTAAAACTTCAATATAAATCTTCCACACCTCCACTTACACTCTCCCAATTTTGACTACACCATCCCAAACTGAAAATCCTGGCGGAAACCCTGGGTATACCGGGACCCTGGGAAACCCTTTATAATCAACAACACTATCCTGATAACGAAGGTCTTCTGGAACGATCTTGCATTTGCAACTCTTCAGAGACTGCGGGAATTGGGCAATGATTTTGTCGTGACAAAGGACAAGCCTACAAACGTACCACAGTTTTGCCCAAACGTACACAAACGTGGGTTTATCACAGATGAAAAGTGTACGAATACAACTGGTTAGGCAAAGCCAAGAGATGGTTAGATTAAAATAATAATTAAATAAAAAAAACGTTCGCTACAGTTCCCGCGGATTATTGACATACTGTAATATCAGACATTGCATTAATTAATGTCTGCTGATGTTAATCATTCTTCTGCCAACGTATGACCGTTTAAAGTTGTGGACGCCTTATTTCCCCACACCCTAATGCAATTACTTCAGTTATTAACAATATGTATTAAGATAATTTGAATACGGAACAAAGACATACATGCCAATGACATTCAAATTGTTTCGAAACATGCTTAACCTATCAGATATAAACAGTAAAATTAATAGTATCTTTCTCCTTAAAGTAATTAAGGTAAATTACTTTTTTTGTTGTCTATTGGTTACGGTTGCTGTCTTCTGTTCAGCAATGGATTAGAACATACAACACTCGCCTTTTATCACATACCAACCGCATTCGTCCGTGTTGTATACCTACATCACTCCCTTTCGAAACGGAAAATTATAGTACTTCTAAATAATTGTATATATATTTTCTAGTGGAGTAACAGAAATCAATTTCTCAAAGTTTATTTTTTTTAACAAACCTTTTCTTTCTTAAAAAAAGCCAAAGCAAACCGAGACGTTTTCTCAACATTTCTTTTGACAGATGAATATCTTATCTTATTGATATCCACAAGCTCCATTGAGCAAACAATTAGAAGAGGAAGAAACTCAATACAAGTACATTCAAAGCCACCTTATTCCAGAAAAGAGATACAAGTTTGTTGCTCTATCAGTGACATCATTCGTATAAAGTTCATATATGCTAGTTGCATAGTGAACAGTGTATGAACTAAACGTTATTTTTGTACAGGTATGATTATTTTAGCTCGACTAAACTTAATTCTAGGAAAGAAATTACGCGTATGAACAATAAATTTCTGCATAAAATATCTCCATGTATGTATATATTTAGTGTAAGAGAGGAAAATATAGCGGTATAAGGGAATTTTACTTGAATTTCTCAAGTCTCTTGAGCCAGTAAGAGTCATGTTTGGCGACGGAGAAGTTATGTCGCCAGTAGCTTTGAATTTAAAGGAGAACATCCTGATTTGCATGCTTTCTCAGAGATGTTAGCAAAAATCCAGTAGTAACTCCTTCCGGATTAGTTTAAGGTATAATGGAAAATTCCATTAAACTTTGTAAATACATTATTCTTCCCTTTTGGCGTCCCTTAACGTTGTTTTAGTATGACACAGTGGCGTAACAATAATGCCGCTATACCCCAAGTTGAGGGGGGCAGGTGTCTAGGGGGCGTACAAACGACTTCTAAATAGGTGAAAAATGAGAATGCCAAACCAAACAAACAGGACAGGAAAAGTTGTCTCAATGTACGATTTTTAAACTTTCTCAGATCTGGTAAAAGGGAGGGAATTTTTAACCTCACAACCAAAGTCCATGTTAATATAATGACAGCAGGATGTGGTCTGGCGTTATCAAGCTCGTTGATGACACCTTGCCGATTGACAAGGCCAGATCGCTTCGATCAGAGCTCTGCTCGTAGTCTGTCCAAATATTTATAATAGAAGGTGCAGTGCTGGATTAACGTATTTAGGGGCACCTGGACCTCTGTTACCTATCACTTGTGATCGTAATAGTAAGGTAATTTGTTTTGTTATTTTTCGCGCGGTCATTTTTGCCCCCAACTCAATCCGATTCTGACTGATGGCATTAATGGTTTATTTAGGATCCAGGACATCCCAATGAAGTATACCTTTGACATCCGACCACACACTTAACATCATCTTGGAAAGAAGTTCTTTTTTCAGCGTCTATGAGGACGGTTCAGAAAAGCGATACACAGTTCTTCGACGTGTATGTTACGTTCCGATACAAAACCATCTCCTCATCACCCGTCACAATGCATGTCAAGAACCAGTCTATTTTTGTACGAAAAAAGCAAGGAAACATAAATCGCGACGCGTTGCTCCCATTGAGTTGCACTTAGATGATACGGAACCCAACGAAGAACTTTGTAGTGATATCTAGCGATTCGAGCCGTCTTTCAACTGTTGTCTTGTATATCTGGAAGGTTTCCGCAAATTGATGGCATTTTCACAAAACTTGATCTTTGCATTTTTGTGTTATTTAAGGTTTAACATACTCTGATGATTTTTGGGTCAGGAGAATCGAATGATGCTAACAGAATTAAGCTAAATGTGATAAATACACAAGTAAATACATGTTGATATATGAAATTTCATCGCGTCTATATGGGAGTATTTTATTTTAACAAAGCAGCTCTCCTTAAAAAAACAGCTTTCTGTATATTCCGATATTTGTGAAAACGCCCCACAATTCCTCTTTGCTTGGATTCGGGCTGTTTCATACGGTTTGGTCGAGATTCTCTTCGGATAATTCTGTTAGACGTCCAAACCGTTGATGATCTTGATAGCTTCTTGCACCACCGCATACTTTTTGAAACCACCGATGACATGTGTATCGTCACCTGCATCTTCAAAATTCACTTGCCAAATGTTGCAAAAAGTTACTGCCTATATCGAACTCAGAAATAAATCATTGTCTGATGTTTCCCTTATCGGTCCCCGACACAATAAGCTGTCTGAACGTCGACACTCACTGCCTGTGGGTGTTCTAATGTTCCCACGATGAAGTGGCAACCGAATAATGCACTGGCAGCGCCATCCATGAGATAAGTACTCTGCTATTCGGTAGAATGTCATAACGAGTAGATGTTTTGCACTTACCCAATACATGATTCAAAACTTATGCTGACATTGTGTATGGGAGATGTTACTGGAAGGTTCCTAAAGATTTTTTTTGGGGGGGGCGCAAAGTCGTAGTTACGCTACTGGTATGGCATTAATTTTCCCTGTCTGTCCATCCGTATGTAATGCAACTTCAATAAAAGCAGTTAGAGAGGAACGGACTTAAGAATTAAAATTAATGATCTCAATGTATTTCCCAGTTCGCATTAAAGTAACACTTTAACGTTTGTTTACGCAATTTAATCTCTCGGTAATTGGATGTTTTATTTTCACTATGCTCTTCAACTTCACGTCCGACATTCATGTAATACCGTTTAGTTAACCTAGGGATTCTACCACACCCTGCCAATCGGGAAGCGTAACCCTCCAAAATGTTCGACCTTCCACAAATGTAATACTTTTAAGATTAAAGAAATATATAAACTCTGCACAACTCCATTTAAAGCTTCTAAACCACTCTCAATTTTAACTTTACACCCCCGCACAAGCTAGAAATTCTTATCTACAGAATCTTAGCTCGACATTTCCTGACGATATTTGCTGAGCCACCGTAGTTCAGTGTTGGAGAGTTGGCGTAGCATTCGGGAAGTCGTGGGTACGATCTCAGCGACCGACCATCCTGACGGAGTTTTATCCAGGTTTTTTTCTGTCACACCAGGTAAATGCCGGGATTGAACATTTAACATAAGTCCTGGCCGACACTTTCCCTAATCCTTTCCATTCTCTTATCCGGCCTGAGTCTTAGATTCCTTAAGGCCATAAATAAAATTAAAATTCCTGACTGTTTCTTTTGTAATATGCTCTGCAGTAATTACCATCAGGGTTAACGACTCAGGTTTCAAGGTTTAAGTGCGTAAACGAGAAACTAAAATTGCAATCCTCTTTTTTTAAAAAAAAACAAACAAAAAAGACGAATAAAAAAAGTGTTGGGGTAAAAATTTGAACTCTAATATTTTGGGGATCCTTTCAAAGGTTACTCTATCAAACTTACTTGTTTTTCTTTTACTATCACTTGTAACATTTCCGTATATCTCCAAATAATGACAAACGTTGCGTATTGCTATTTATTGCTAACATGAAAGCTGGGAATTATAAATCAAAATATTATTTAGATAATCCCAAATCAAACCTCCGTAGGTCACACTCGTGGACTACGGATCGCAACTTGGAATAGCACAGATATTCGAGTCCTACTGGTAAATATTTTGTGTGAAGTTTTCCTCCGTCTCAACGAATAAACGTCGATGTAAAAGATCCTGTCAAATTCCGCCGATATAAGTAATCCCTGTGGGTGGAGGGTATCACCCATCCAAATAATCGAGAGTGCACCCTCAACTTTATTTTTATTTACGGTCAAAAATTGATAGGTATCATCCAATACTCTATTTACACCCTCCTAATTTTGGCTTTACACTTCCCAACCTGCAAATCCTGGTGTATTCGCCGAGATAGGTCACCTCTCAGTTTTAATAAAGGCGTAGGTCATAGAGGTCTGTCTGATTCCAAAAAATGTAAGTTAAATGTAAAACATGAAACGTAACTGTATTCTGTGTTGTGCACAGAACAAAATAAATTCTAGTCTTAACCAAAGACACCAATTTGACACTTACGTTACATATTGCGACAAAATAACCTCTATCAGGATCTCCGGTTTCATAATTTGAACAGAACGAGCTTAACATTGATGGGCGAATATTTCCTCTCCACACCATGTAGTTTCATTGATAACTGTAACAAAGCACTGTTTTAGGTAGTTACACTTTTTTTTTACTTTTGCTACTAACAGAACCTCTTATATTTTTCGAAGAGTCAATAATTGAAAACTGCAACAAAAGAATATAATAATTTCATCTGACATCTCTAATTTCATAATTTGACAAATGTAATTAAATATGCAGGCTAATGCAAATATTTTAAAAGATGTCAAAATTGGAATCAGGATTAATTTGTATTCAAAACTGTTTCCACAGAGCAGTTATTATTTCCTATTTGTCACTGTTTTGCAACAGATGTCACTGTCTACGTACGTTTTGAAAGGGAAACTATTATAGATTATTAAGGCAATGATAAACGTATTTTACAAAATTATCTTCTGCAACTTACTCGAGTTTGCTAACTGTAAATCAAAGATTATTCTAATTGTTTGAAATTTGGTAAATTATTGAAGGTCCAAATACATCTCCACAAAAGATTACATGGTAATAAATGTTAAAAATAATGCATTTTGTTATTCCAATCAATTATAAAAACGTTTCCTTGCTCGATACTTACTTCCAGTCAGGTAAAACTCTCTTTCACTTTAAAAAGTATTTAAATTTGATATTAAACTACAGTCCTAAAATTTATTCTCTAAATAAGTTTTAATGTATAAACCAATTTGTGTATGGTTTTCCGTAACCTAATGCAATGTGATATTACATGAAACTACTGAAATCTGTCTACCCATTTCAAAATTATTCGGAGAAGAGGATCTACGACTGAATACAAACTCTTGGCACTGAACGTACATTCCAATATTATATTCCAAATGTTCAGTAGGAAAGATTCTGCCTAAGATAAATAATAAACCAATCGTTCTACAACACATCGGCTAAATTGTTTCCTGTTATAACCTTCTACTCAAGGCCGTGTTACGTCTTGTAAGAAAGACAAACGTAAATTAAAACATTTACATTGAAGTTACTCTTGCTTTTCATGAAGTATAATAAAACACGGTCTTTGATAGGATTCGAACAGCCTTAGGTGAAAATATAAAAGTTAAAAGTTACATGCACCAACCAATTGCGCCTAATTGTCAAGACATCAAAAGTGACACAAACGAGCAATTGAAAGAGCACTACAAGTTAAGACTGCCCCCTGTCATTGTTTCGAGCAATTTCTGTTATAAAAAAAAATATGATTTGATGTTCTAACTTATTCAAGTGTTCTGCAGATTTGTACATTAATTATTTCGTACGTGATGATATGAATGTTCATTCTGTTTTTGTTTTGTTTGTTTTTTTCGTCTTCAAACTTCTGAATAAGGAACGGAACATAGGGAGAAGCATATATCTACGGAAATAGTACGGATTGATTAAGTCAAACCAATCAGAGGATGATTTTCGTTGTATGACGTAGGAGATTAAATTCTCAGTATTTCATGCTATATTTCTACGTAACAGAAAATCATAGCGCTGACATTTCAAAACCATTCATTATATATTATTTAATCTGATGTACACAAACAAATTGTAAACTATATAAGGACGGGGAAAACGGAAGTGTCCAACTGAGCAACACGTAAAAACAGTTCAAATAATTACAACCGAACTTTGCAGAAGCTTGAAAGTTTCAGTGTATTAAAATATTAATTGCCTTTTATATTAGAATGATTGGGTCAATGACAGCCACACTTAATATGATGCAAAAGAGCATTAGTTTCAAGGTTATATGTATATTATTGCAGTTGTAGTACTCGGACAAGAAGAAGAGGAAATGGTAAACGTATTAAAGGGAGAAGTCATTGTGCTGGTAGTGTGGAGGAAGTAGAAAAAACTGTAGTATTAGCTATTCTATTAGTACTAGTTCCAAATTGGTTCAATTTATACAGTAGTCTCCATTGTTAAGTGTATGAAAAGGATTTACTCTCTCTCTCCTTTGCTTTTACTCTCGCCTTGTAAAATAAATAAATAAGCAGTAGTTGTCATTGTTGCAGCAGTGCAATACTAGAAGAAGTAATTGAAGTAGACGTAGCGGTATAAGTAGAGTAGTAATGACGGAAGTGGAAATAGAAATGTGACGGTAAATCAGAAATAAACACAAGGTTTTTCCTGCTCTTTATAAAAGCAACATTTTTTTATTATTCCAATTTTCATTTTTCTACGTAATGTCCATACAGATTTACACACATTTTTCCCATCCGATTTGCAGTTTCTTCAATTCTTTTGTCAGAGAAAGCAGAGAGATAATTTGGCAATGTAATTACTAACGAACCGTCCACGTTTAACGTTGTGGATTTATCACGTTTTCCCACGTCCACTAACAATCGTATCATACTATTTAAACGTTGATAATGTTTTATACTTTAAGTGTGTTATTGTTGGGCTATTCCCACGCTTTGATTGATTGGTATTTTATAATCAAATATTTATTAGAAGTTACTTTTTCTTAAAAAAACTTGTCTCCGAACAAATATAATAAATATAATAGAAATATTATATTTATTTATATTTCGGCTTGTGTCTAGGGTAGATATTATGCTGTTTCGGAGGAAAGAAAACAATTTAATTTCAAGTACCAAAGAAATATATAGATCTTAGATCTGTAATAATAGTTCGTCCTATGGCTAAACTAGTTGGCAAATTGTAGTATCTTCAATCTTAACATATCAAGATAAAACACTCCATACTGGAATAAGTTATGCATACTCTTTCCAACGCAATAAAAAGCACAATGATGAAATATCATATAGTGTTATATGGAGTGCGTTGAATTGTTGGCTTAAAAGATTTAAAATATCCCTTTAACGCTTGTACATCCTCCTCATAAGAGGTCAGTTTTAAGTATTGTGAAAAAGAAAGTCCCACAATCAGAGCTCTCTTCGCGCTTTGAATTCGCTGAAGGAGGTATCCATGCATTTCGACAAGCAACAACTTTGTCAAACAAATTAAGGAGGGGAGTTACAGTTAGGGTCAGAGTTGCTGCTAGAGCCTTAAGTTGAGTTACAATCCTGCCATTCACATAATTTGTAGCTATTATCCTATTTTGTCACGCGGCTGTTGGGTATTTCTATACGCCGTAAAATGACCTTAAAAGAATATTAATTCTAATTATTTTGCTTGATTTTTTCTATCCACGTATTTTGATATTTGTTCCAACTAATGTTTACGTAGGTCCTCAGACAGACGCTACCCAGATGATTAATTCAATGAATTCTTCTATTAATACTGATATTCGGATAACTTACTCGCAACCTGGTTTCCTAATTAACGTATTCTAAAGCTTAAAATTCTGGATTTAGTTCAACGCGAAAATTGAAACTTGAATTGCCTTAGACGATATCTTGGATTAATATATTACTTTGGACGTATGAAGATCGGACACAGGCGACAGCGAAAATTATATACTGCCTTGTTTCTTGTAGACCCAATTCTCGGACAGCTAAATAACTGGCCGAGTAACGAAATTAAAACTAACATTACCGCGATGTGAACAGCTTCATCTACAGACCAGATTTTTCTGCCGTAAAACAGCGCACTGAGGCCGACTGCTGTTTGACCGTTGCACTGACCAGGAGAAAGGAAAGACCTGGGGTTTATATACTTAATAACGCAACCGTCTTCCCAACTGACATTTTTCAAAGTAGTGTGGCTTTCTCTCATAGTAATATTTTGAACTGACCAGCGATTTCTAAAAGGGAGTAAAAATCCCAAAATAGATAAAATTAAATCAATGAGCATATATATAAAAACATATTGCAAATATTCTTATTTGCAATATAATATTATCTTAAAATCTAATAACACACATACTTGGCCAAGGCGCAATCTCTCATTCATACCTTACAAATAATAAAATACAAATCAGGGATTTTACTATATCACAACTGTACACATATTTATTCGCAGAATATCTGTCGTTACATATTATTATTATTAGTTTTATTTCATTATAATAGTAAATATATTCAGCACCGGAATTAGGTACCGTTTTGTCACACATAGTGCTAGCCATTAGAGAAAGAATGTGAGTTAATGTACATCACCAGTTCAAGTTTAGACACAAATATTATTATCACCGCTTTGTCTTAGTCGCATACATTCGTCTATTCAGCACGGGGGAAGCAGAATGGTTTATATTTTATGTATCCTCGGAATTGTAGTAATAGTAGAAGCATTCGTAGTAGAAGCAGTCTCGACACTTAACTACATAAAGCTTTCTACTATGAAGAAAACATTTGTCATTGGGTGAGGGTAATTAAGATAGTGCCATTCCGTTAGATTATTTATTTAATGAAAACTATATACCACTAATAAGATAATCTTAGAAATACCGCTGAATAAAAAACAATACACAGATATACATAATAGGATTGTCACCTGTCCCTATAATACGGGATATCCCGATTTTTAGGTAGCATTTACGCGTACTGCATTATGAGTGGTTGTCCCGTATTATCAGTAGTAAATTCACACACATATTTTCAACATATTAATAATTTTAACAAATAAACCATGATTGACTCTTTTTTCAACAGTTTACTATGCGCACTGGCAGGCAGATTTTGTTCAGATTCCTAAGCCCCAACATAGCGGCGTATAAGGCTCGTGTCTTCTGTTTCCTCTAGTTGGTAACATATACTAATGTTCTCTTTAGATTACTAAAATCATTACGATGGTAAAAAATACGGATGCTTTAAACTTATGTTTCCACTGTGGAACTTAACTTGGTTTGCTTGCTTGTTATATTCAATTTTCAATTGTGCGAAGTAGGGATTTAAATTACAAAATAATCAACACAAATCAGTTCATTATAGCGTAACATTTTGTAGACTAGTTCTGCCATCATTTTTCTATACTATTAAAGGATACTTATTACTAGGATGTTATATATATTGATAAAAAAGAAATTAACCCACGAAGTGACCTCGTTTAATGCCTAACGTGCGTTAAAATTAGTAACGTAAGAAGAAAAACGTCGTAAGCTGACGCTGGTTAAATTAGAAACCCGCATTTATGAAACTTGCATTTAGATTACTAAAATGATCCAGGTTAACATTAAGCATGGGAAGATGAGTATTGAAGACAAGACATAACGCGAACTTTATTAGGAAATTAAAATAACAATTTTCCGCCCGTCAGTGCTTTTCGACCGTGAACATTAGTCATCAAAACGTTTTGTGTGTTCTTGATTTTTTTTAAAGATATAAGTTGTTAGTGTTTCTGATATATTTTGTCTGTATCTACCCTTCACAATCAAGTTCTAAGATGGCCGATTCTGAAGAAAACGTTCAAACAACCCAAAAGAAGAAAGTAAAACATGTAACGTCGTACGAAGTAGGTTAGGGATCTGCAAACATGTGGGTTAAATCAATCATAGGGAACTACTATAGGGCTAAATACATTGTTTGTGCACGTGATGTTTCGATCACACATGGAGGTTAGTCCAAAATTATTACCAGTATGTAGGTTTTAAATTGCGTAGATAGACATATAGTAGTACAGGACCTAATTAGTTACTTTCAGTTTAGGTTATTTCAGGTTTGTCCAGTATTTGTTGTATTATCCCGTATTTTTTGCTGAGGGTTCCGTAATTTAATCATCAAAAGGTGGCAACCCTAATACATAGATCAATGCTTGCTTCTATTCTACACATATCTATACAAAATTACCAGTATCTGCAGAGTGAGCGCCATCCAGATTAAGCTACTAGAATCATCTACATCTATATTATGATCATAAATTCAATATTATTTCCTTATAAAGTTATCCATAAAAACTTAAACAATTATCCTTCTGTGTTTATGAATCCTACCTTTTGTTGTATATCCAACATTTAATTCTATTTGTCGACTGCACAAACCAAAGGATACAAATGATATTGCCGAATAAAAAATGTCCGAGGTAATCTCTTATATAAACCCGAAATGCATGTGACACAAAATTGTCATGTTTTGTGCATGGAGCTTTATTAAGATAGAATCTTTTTTGTACGAAATATGACAGTTTTGTGTGACATATAGAGATGCTTATCAGAAAAATGGAAACACCTGAACGAAAGTGCAACTTACCAGATTAATATGGTGTCGGGCCACCTTTCGCCTTCAGAACAGCCTTGATGTGACGTGGGATGGAGGCATAGAGGTCGTGAATGGTAGCAAGTGGAATATTACACCATTCTTCGTGCAGGGCATCGGCCAGTTCTGTGAGAGAGGATGGAGGTGGAAATCGTCGCCGGAGTCGTGTTTCCAAGATGGACCACAGATGCTCAATTATGTTGAGATCTGGGGATTGGGCGGGCCAGGGGAGGTGTTGAACTTCATCCCGATGTTCCTCAAACCACGCTGCAACAACTCCAGCTGTGTGAATGGGTGCATTATCATCCTGGAATATGGCGTCATTGTCCGGGAACAACATCCGGACCATAGGATGCAAGTGGTCTCCTAAAATTGCGACATAATCGTTGGCAGTGATGCGTCCGCGGAGTGTGACCACAGGACCCAATGAAAACCATGATATTGCGGCCCACAGCATCACCGTGCCGCCGCCATGTTTCACAGTTGGGCGGAGACACTGCAGATCATACGCTTCTTTGGGCGTTCTCCACACATAAACACGGCCCGTGGTTTGGAATAGGGTGAATGGTGACTCATCCGACCATACCACACGTTTCCAGTCGTCAACGGTCCAAGTTGCATGGTCGCGGCACCATTTGCGGCGTGCTAAAGCGTTCTGGTCCCTGATGAGAGGTTTGGCCCGTGCTACACGACCCCGTAAGTTCATGTCATGTAATTCGCGGCGGACTGTGATTGTCGAAACAGGTTGGGGGAGGTGCTGATTGAGTTCCTCCGTCACTTGCGCCGCAGTGGCACGACGGTTCCGCGTGACAATGCGCTTTAATACCCGGCGTGCCCTGTCACTGATGCTTTTCTTCCGCCCACTGTTCCGCTTCCCCGATGTGGTTTTCCCGTGTGCTGTGTAGGCCGTCATCACCTTCGACACTGTCCCTGGCGACACACCTAACACACTAGCCACTGCCGTCACACTCACTCCACATAACAGCGCACCAACAATTTGCCCTCTTTGAAACTCTGAGAGGTCTCCCATTTTACACTACCTCCGTCTGCTGCAGCTACTGCACACTCCTGTTCCACGACGCCTGACGTAGTATGGAGACCGACCTAACACACCACCACCAGCAGTCCGGCGCTGCGGTCGCCACGACACCACTGCCAACCCATACATCTGACGTGTTGCCAACTACAGGTGTTTCCATTATTCTGATAAGCACCTGTATGTTTGGTTATATATAAAATATTACTTCGAGATTTTGTTTTTCGGACAATGTCATTTTCATCCCTTTGGATTCTGGATACCTCATATCAAATATACGAGCTACCTTATTACCATATTCACAATTCTCAACGACAATCAATAATGAAAGTAAAAAAAAACAGAGGCAATCCTATTACCTTAAGTTAACCTTTCGCCTCCATCAATACCAGTAAACCAATAAAGTGATTACAAGGAAAATATTAATAATAATAATAATCTACTTTTGAAGCTTCTTCTTCTCCGCTTCAATAGTCCTTCGTAAAATTTAATATCGAAATAACTTTATTGTTTAAATAAATAAAAGAAAAGCTTATCAACATATGGACATTTTCTCCCTGGTTTACTTGTCTACCAAAAAGCAACACAAATATTCTATTCCTCCATAGTGTATTTGTTCCCATCCGGTGCAATATTCTTTCTCCCTGTCTCTCAATCACTCTGCATCGCATATTTCTAAAGAAAATCTGAGGCAGCGGCAAAATGGCACGTACCCAGAAATGCCCAATATTAGCTCTGCACATGTTTTCTCTTCATCCTGCTTTTTCCTTCTTCCCCTAGGGAGAAGAATTACTATTCTGGGAGCAATACTGGAAGAGAAAACATCATCTCCTCTGCCCCTCATAAACTTATTTTCTCATTCCTGTATTATTTGAAATTTTGCCACAAAAAGATTTCCATATAAGCTCACACATTATTTTTTGTGTACGGCTTTGTACATGTTGTTATGACGCCGACTCTCATTATCTAATATCCTAGTGTGGCTTCTGTATGAAAATTGAGAAAATACGTATTATTAGTTCGTTAATGGCAGCAGCAAAGGAAATTTAGGTTTCAAAAGAAAGATCGTTGGTTATTTTTTTATAATTCATCACTATTAAGTCTCTACTAATGTGGTGTACAGATCAAATTTTAAGGTATGCATTAGCTTTCTCCAGGTAAAAGTAGCTGAATATGAGTCCGAAAGCTATGTGATAAAAGTGACATTTATGAGTAAAATATGTTTCAGGTAATCCTAAATGTTCATAGGTGGCACAAAACTGTGATATTTTGGCCAACTATGTGTTACATATATAAGATTACTTCGAACTTCCATCTTTATTCGAAAATGTCACTTTCATCCCTTAGCTTATAGAGTCGACATAGTTATGTTTAATGCTTTCACAAAAAAAATACTTTTTATTTAAACTATTCGTTTTCTCGTTAAAAGTAGATTGAATTTCCAGTTTTAGTATGACATTAATTATCAACAAATATCTGCAGGATTTTCTGGTATACTTCTCTTCCCTAACGTTAGGCAGTGTGTTTGGGATCACAATCAACACAATTTTGTAATATTGAGGATTTCGTTTGGGTTTTACTTACATCCAGCTGTGTGTTAAGAATCCTGAATATCATGCAGATGATGTTACAAATTTCTGCATAAGCTAATGCAACTGACGTATGTGAAACATTTAATAACAAACAGGTAACATCACGGATTTTGGACTGGTAATGGGTAGGTACATGATCGAATATCACACCCGACCATCGTGACTAAGGTTTTCCAGGATTTCCCTCAGTTAACCAGAACAATGCTAGGATTGTGCATTACGTAAGGCCTGGCCGATACTTTGCCATTCTTTACCTAACCTATCCTGGCATCGGCAATGGGTAGGTACGCTGGTTCGAACCAGAGCCATAACGGTGCAACGCGTAAATAAGGTCAACTTCTGAACTACGCTCTATTCTTGCAACCGGGCCTAATCCGGTGACTCGATTTTGATTCTATATCCTGGAGAGTAAAGCGGAGCTTTTCATTATTTATTATTATACACTGTGGCGTTTTAATGAACAGTGTTGCCTTGAGGAATAACCTGGCTCCCGGGTGTTACCCCCAGAGCAGGAAAAATGCGGCGCCTAAAAGGCCATACGCGATAATCTGGTCCTCCGGTCACAGAGGCAGTCTGGTCATTTGAATCAACACCTGGTCATAGAGTCAGTTGTGTCATCATTCGGGCCCAGAATCGGTCATTCAGGCTGTTTCGGACCGGATTACCAGGCCAACTATATCTGGGTCACCAGATCACCAAAACTGAACCGATTTCAGCTGAGGTTTCCCTTAGTTTGAGCAGACGAAAGTTAGAATGACCCTGTCCGATACTTTCCCCATCTTCTCTCTGACCCTTTCAACCTGAGCAAAAAAGGCCAAAATACCATAAATAAACTGAAATTCAATTTAATAGCAAAATTTACAGATCATCATTCATCTGAATAAGTTTCCTTATAAAATTAAAAGCAACCAAATAGATCTGAAAGCTTTTTCTCTCTATTTTATTTTGTTCAGGCTTTTGTCTGTTACAGAGAGATAGAAAGATAGGGTAAATTGAAATTAAAAGAGAACCTTTTTTGTTTTAAGGAGTTGGATTTCTACTATAAAAGAAAACAATCGTAGCCTGGTGAACTAATTTCGGTGTTTCTTATGCAAAATTTAGCGAGTTCACTGCAAGCACTAGCAACTACGAAATTCTACATATGTCGTATACCTTACTGCTCAGATACAGCGCCATCTGAGCTCTTCTCAACATTTACAAGTGACATTTTTAGGTAACTCATTTCGCTGATGATAAGCTCGTACTGAGACAGAACATTATTATTGAAAAATTGACGGAGTAAGACCTTGGACTTATTCAAGAAAACTCGGGAGTTATTTCTCTAGTCTGAGGAAAACATTGACAAATATTGACCAGCGTGTCCTGCTAGAAGAACTTGAAATGATTTGATCACGTAGTGCTGATTATATCTTAGTGATCTTGTCCAGTGAACATTGGAAACTAGGACCGTATAAAGCTTAACGAATATTATCCGAGAACAAGGAAACTTTATCCTGCAGAAATTTTCTGCAGAACTTTCTAGTTTCTTTTCATGAAAGTTTTCCAGATTCGGAAATTTTGTGTGCTTGACATATGATTCGGTAACGTTTCCGGTTAGTAAGTCCGTTTGATCCACTTTGTCTTTGTGAATACACTCTTTATATAATCAATTTTCAAAATTAATCCTTAATTTCATTGTATTGCTTTCTTTAAACCAGTGCATATAAACGTTCCTTTTTATTAATTTGAGAAATTACCGGAACCGACGATTATCTTCGTAAATTAGATAATACTGTTAACATCCTGCGCCTCACTTGATAATTTCCATGTTGACTACATTCAGTGGTGGGTGATTCCCATGTTATGATTACAATTACCACATCTCGGGCTAAATTCCAAGTATCTATACATATTATACGGAATCTTCCATATACTGGAGGTCCTGGTCTTAGAACATAATTTCTATCCAATGAAAGATAATGACAAATGATCAAGGGTTAACCTTGTTAAGGAATGTTCCGTTTAAATACCTACATCTGACAAGCAAACATACCGATGAAAAAAAAAACTCATTAATTTTTAACTTCCGTTATATTTATATTGTCAAAGTGTATGCTTATGCAAATTTTGGAAACTCGAGTGCAATCACTTTAGGAGATGTCGATGATATAAATGTCAGATTCTTGTTTCTGGAGAGCGAGAGAAAAGCGTGGAAATACCCCTGTACTTTTAAATTACTGGAAGAAATGGAACACAAATGCACAGTAATGGATAGTAGACGGCCCTACCTGCTGGAGGGTTTGTTTATCATGGCCTACATATTGAAGTCCGCCGTACTGAATGTAGATTGGTGTTCTTAAATGGTAAAGGGGCTGTGTAACGTGTTATTCTGAGCTAAAATTTAAGGAGAAATACCTTTCTAATGTAAGTTTTGCCGTGGATGTATTGTCGTGAAAGAAAACGCTATGTAACACTAGCCGGGTAATGAAGCAATAATAAGAAAAAAACACATTTCGTTTTGAATAACAAAGGAAATGAGACCCAAATGCATACCAATTGTTCCTGGCTATAGTGACCTATCGATATGGATTTCTATGCATTTGGGTTTCGTTTCATCTTATTTCTGATGTCCATTACGTTGAATTGTCTACCCCTTTTGTGTGCAGATGTACATCTTTAAACTCCTTCTCCAGTAGCCAATGTTTTGTAACAAAAAAGTGAAATATTCTTAAATGCACTGAGTTCCCACAATAAATGAAATGGAGCTTTTGTTCACTGTGTACAAATAAATAAAAAAACACGAATCACGAGATACGTTAGTTCATTTGAAAAACATTCCTAAGTACTGCAGGCGTTGTTTTTCAATTTTTCAATATTCCTTCTCATTTGTCCCGTATCTTTAATTTTTTATTTTAATACTCACACACACACAGTGCAGGTTCAGGGGCCTCTTAAGTTTCATATGCAGATCGGCATCTTCACATACAAAAAATAGAAAAACATATGTATTTTGTTGGAAATTAGATGGGAAGGTGTCCCTGAAGAAAATCTAATTAGTACTACAAATATTAAGAATGTATTCCAATTTTGGTTTTATGAAGCATACTATTTTCACGTTTTTATTTTGTAAATTCCTTACAATGATTTAACATTTAAAACTCAAGCCCAAATATAGCAAACTTCATTTATTTAGTTCTTTTTTCGCATGAATCATTCGATAAAAATTAATACTGGAAGTTAACATGAAACGACACTAACAATACACCACGATTTCTACCTCTACATTGACTTTATTTAGCTTTGCAGTTGCTTCCATATACGCCTCATAAAATACTGAGTAAAACAAAAATGCATTAACCAATAGGTCAACAATTTTATAGCCTCAAGATAAACTCGAAAATTAACTTTCCCCTCGGTAAACATTTTTTTCTGTGATGTTGGGACCGTAAATCCACTTATCAGTAATCCCTGGAGATATAAAATTAGTACGTATAATAGAGACAAGAGGCAGTAAAATCATGAATATTTTACGCTGTATTAGCTTTCATCCGCTATTTGAATCACCTACATATAATGTAGCTAGTGTGCAATGTACCTCTAAACCCTTATACTAATATTAACAAAATATGTATGATATATTGAATTAAATTATACGACATAGAATGTTCAGTTGTAAAAGAAGTTATTCTCTTTTACACAAAATTAATGTTCCTAAACTTCCATATTTGAAAATATGGTATTGTAAATTCAATTAAAGCTATCTCCATACAATGATTATAATATCAAAGGATAAAACCACAAAAAATTCGTGTTAATTTTTAATTTTGGACTCAACAGGAGCTATGTTATTCCCGTCATATATCTAGAGGGTGATGTTCGTCGGCGATTACTTCTCCGGGAAACAAAGGTGGATTATAGAGGCCTTAGTTTATTTACCATCCCGGTATTTGCGTCGATAAATTTAGGTAACATCTGGAAAGATTGGATCAGAACAGTGGGCTTTGAATCCGCGTGTGTTCCGAATCGGCAACCTAAATTGGATTATAATCTCGAATTGGCTCAGGTCACTTACGCTCCTGAAGTTGCAAACAAGGTCCCAATTTCCTTGTTTGCAACATACCTCTTCGAGTTTTGACATTTTGCTGGTGAGATCCTGAGACGTCACTTTCTGGCCAAGACTATAAATCATTAAGTCTTATGGTTTTGAACATACTTTTCTTGTT
Source organism: Lepisma saccharinum (assembly GCA_022664845.1). Classification (NCBI taxonomy): domain Eukaryota; kingdom Metazoa; phylum Arthropoda; class Insecta; order Zygentoma; family Lepismatidae; genus Lepisma; species Lepisma saccharinum. Next base: position 578 of record JAGDQP010017839.1, on the reverse strand, counting down.
AAGCACCGAACAGCCGTGTCAAGTTAATTGGCAGAGCGTTGTCTTAAAGATCGGAAGATCCTGGGAACGTGCCCAGCGGTCGCCCTTGCTGATTGAGATTTTCCTTAAGCCACTGCAGTTGGCCAACTATCTTCCAACATCCACTCTCTCACTCTATCCAAGCCTGAGATGCCTAAAGGCCACTTTATCTTAAGTTTACATTTGGCCAACTACCTTCAGCATACAATCCGTCACTCAATCCAGGCCTGATTCTGAGATAACTAAATGCCACTCATCTTAAGCTTACAATTGACCAACTACCTTCCAACATACCCTCCCTCACCCAATTCTGACCTAAGCCTGAGATGCCTAAATGCGACGTTTTCATTTTAAGTTCACAAATTTCCAAAGCGTATTCAGAAATTAAGCTTACTAAGATAAATATGTAGTAGTATTTCAAATCAGCAGGTTTTCAGAACGTTTGATCTTAAATTATTTCTTCTAGAAATGAAGCCATAATAACTAATTTATCAGTGTTCTGAAGAAAGGAGTAACTATTTTCAGTACATCATGTTTCATGTGTACAAATACAGATAATA